>CM038678.1:25369950-25642876 GCA_021605205.1 Aegilops longissima
GAGATTTCGTGCATTAGATGAGTACTTATTGTATGCTTGTTGTTTGTCTCGCTAGATCACCCGGAGTGCGCCGCTTGTTACTTCAATCTCTAGGACTCATGGATCATCGCAAGAAGGCAAGTAACACTTTGATCATACCCTTCTACTACCCAGCTTTTATGCATTAGATCTATTCCTCAAACACTTGCATGATTAGGATCTAATTAAATTGTGGGATGGGAAGTAGATTGAGGTAGTACCTATTACCTGCTTTTACTTATGAAACCTTGGGAGTTACTTCACGCTTGCTTGTTCATGCTATGCTATGCTAGTAGACGGGATTGGGTGAGTGAATATCCATGATGATGTGAGATTGTTAATTAATGGTTTATCTAAGGTGGCAACCTAACACACATCCGGGTGGATTGAGGCACCGGTTTCTATCAGACTTGCCAGATTTCTTCGGACCGCCACCCTGTGCTCTAAGGGATCATAAGATTATTCAAACTGAAACTTCCGTGTGCAGCCACAAGCCAATTATGGGCTCAAGCGAGTTGACTAAGTCGCATGTAACTCTTACGGGTAGTCTAGCTGATGTAGGGGATGTAGGTTGGTACGGTTCACCCACATGTAAGGTGCTAGCGCTTCGAAAGACTATGTCTCGGCCATCCGCTTCTCAAACACCATGTAGTGCGAGAACCAAGCGGAGGCGATCGAGTCTTGTGGGGAAAAGTGCTAAACCTCTCGCAGAGTGTAATAAACTAATCATGATTAGCCGTGTCCCTAAGGTTATGGACAATTTGAGTATCCAGACTTGATTATCATGTGAATCTCAACATGTTACTTCTAAATAAAAGCTATTGGGTTTTGATGAGTACTTTTAAATTGGGATTGAGGATGTCACAACCATCTTCAATGTTTAACAACCACCATGATAGTTAAATAAAATTATTCCTTTGATGTAGGAAAAATCAGCTTTATGCAATGTAATCAGAGAGCCTTACCACAAGCCAAATATGCATGTAGTATAGGCTTATTCATTCATTGCTCTTTATGTGTTACATTGCCAAGATATTCCATGTGTCGAATTGCTGGCTGCAACTTTTTACGCTATGCACTTTTCGCATTTATTTAGTAAGGTGTTAGGTCGTGGTTCTATTCTCATGATGCCGCTGGAGTTGATGGACTCGCTTATCTTCCAAGCCTTCCGCTGTTATCATTAGATGGCCTTAAGCCATATTTTTATTCAGTTCCTTGTGGACATCGATGTAATAAGTGTGTGATTGCTACTCGCTATAAATCCTTCAAGCACGGTGGTGTCAAGACATCGATCCAGGATGACATCGAGCACAGAGCGCTAGATCCATTCGGTCCGGTCGCCATGTAGAATGGTATCGAGCACACGCCGAGGACACCACCACTAAGTTAAAGCCATAGATCACTCTCTTCTCATTTTCTAACTCCTCATCTTTTCTACTCTCTTTAGGATGACGGACGCTAAGATCAAGTACACCCAACCGGATGAAGGCACACCTTTGGATTTCACTTGAAGGAAGTTACTAAGCACCTGAACATTGATTACCAAGCTTCACCGGAACTTTCAACGCCACTCGCTCAAGAGGAGCGCCGAAGATTCATGCTCACGCTCCAGAAGGACATTCGCCCAATCACCAATCCAATAGATAGTGTTTTCAGGCACCCACTTGAGTCCGGGAAAGAGCATGGCAGCTCACATCACCATGGGACGATTGGAGAAGTCTATCAAGAAGATCTCAAGGACACCATCTACCAGATTTATGGACGCCGAGATGACAACCGGACGTCACAACACTAAGAAGGATAGGTCCATTGCAGCATTCATCCAGAGTTAAATCAACACATTCGACGCCAAGAGAATCAAATGTGCAATGACATGTTGGAGTTATGTAAGACGAAGGAAAGGATCATCGAAGTGGAAGAAGAACTAAAGACTACACGCAAGGACTACATGGACGAGATCGTAGCTCGCAAGACACAATAACGATCTTAAGTACGAGATCAAGAACTCAAGAAGAAGTTGGCACTGTGAATGAAGACCAGTATGTCGAACACCCAATCGACTACATCAACATTGACGACTCAGATTCGGATCCAAGTGAACCCGATTTTGAAGACGGTTGAGCAGTACATCATGGAGTCTTCCACCGTTCAAATTAGTAGAAGTCCCCACATATTAATAGTATTCCTCCATGTAACATTATAGTACACGACTTTTATGCGATAGTTAGATCGCTGTAAGCCCTTGTTTGATTGAATGAAGTGATTTTGTGTGCATTTGCTCATGTGCATTTGGGTAGTGATTCCTTAGACCTCATTCTATTCTATTCTCTTCTTTTCTAAACCCTTCAGATGCCTCCAGACGCGACTCGGATTCGCTTTTCCGCCAGAGATCACCCAATTGATCCAGCAGCAGAATACCCTCGATTCAAACATTGGTGCGTAACAACAACAACAACCCCAACAACCCACCGCCACCACCACCACCATGGATCATCCGACTGCTTCTTAGATCGAACCCACCGTGTATTCCAAAGAGCACCGAGCCTATTGTAGCAGATGACCTGCCCGCAAGATAGGAAGGAGCTGACCATCGCAGGATGCACAGATGGTGAAAGAGTGAAGTTTGCAGACATCAACTTGAAGGACCCGCAGAAGATGGTGGGAGAATTTCACAGCCACTTATCCCGTGAGACACCGCCACATGGGACTGGCCAGAAGCCAGACAGCCCATGTTTCAGCAGGAGCCATGGCTATGAATAAGCGTGAGTTTCGCAACTTACGCCAAGGAGGAAGGACTGTTGGCCAAGATGTGGATGATTTTAGCAAATTAGCACGTTATGCCCTGATGACGCTACAGATGCAGCTAAACAGAGAAGTTTCTAGAAGGACTGAATGATGAGTTCAAGATGCCGCTGATGGTAGCAAGTTTCAATAACTACCAGAGTTAGTAGACCGAGCTCTCATGATTGAGGAAAGCAGCAAAGAATTGAGAACTGCAAGCGAAGTATGGACAAGGGAAGTATAACTCAGATCCCAGCAGGTTAATGCTATACCCCTAAATCGGGAATTCAGTTTCAGATACCCATGGAGGAGGTAATTCAGACAACCATAATGGCACCAAGAATGGGAACGGAATGGAGGAAGCAACGATGAACCGCACCAACCCGCTTCACACCATCCAAGGTAGACCTGAGTCACATTACTTGCTTTAAGTGCCGCAAGATCGGGCATTATGCAAATGACTGTCCGTAAGGCCGAATGGAAATGGCAATGGAAGCTCGAAAGAAGCCCAACCCTTTCAACAGGGGACAGTGTGAACCACATTGATGTGGAGGAGGTTGAAGATCAGCCCGATGCAAGAATCGGTAAGTTTTTGGTTAAGTCTTTTATCGCAGCTTGTTCTTTTGATACCGTGCATCGATTCATACATATCAAGGGATTTGTGGATAAGTACCAGTTACCAACCCAAGCCCTTAGGTCACCCATGCTAGTAACCTCACCCGAGCAGTAGTACATGGCTAGTAAATGGTGTGATCGACCGCCACTACGGATTGGACACTATGTTTTCCCTCGCACCTAATAGTTCGGAATCCCAAGGATTGATGATATTAGGAATGGATTGGTTATCAAAGTATGGAGGAAATATAGATTGCACCACAAGGTCAATTTTGCTCACCACACCGTAAGGAAGAAGGATTATATGTATCACGGCACGAGCCGAGGAGAGCACAAGTTAATTGCTTATCGTGAGTGGTGCAGAAGAAGTACCAGGTGAAGGATTATCCCGATGTATTTCCTAAGAGTTGCCGTGAATGCCACCGGATAGAGACATTGAGTTTTTGATCGAGCTGCTGCCGTGAACAGGCCCGATATCGAAACGACTGCATGTGATGCCCGCAAAGGATTTGGCAGAAATTAAGAAGCGATTAAGGAACTATTGGATAAAGGTTTTATTCGCCAAGTTCTTCACCTTGGGGATCACCCGCTTTGTTGGTGGAGAAGAAGGATGGATCTTTGAGAATGGTTGTTGATTATCGTGGATTGAATGAAGTAACAATCAAGAACAAGTACCCACTACCAATGATAAATGATCTGCTTGATCGCTTGCAAGGAGCCAAAGTGTTTTCTAAGATCGACTTTATGATCGTGGTACCATCGCTTGAAGATTCGAGAGCAAGACATACCCAAGACAGCATTTACCATGAGATATGGACTGTATGAGTATACCGTTATGTCATTTGACTGACTAACGCGCCAGCCTATTTCATGAACCTCGATGAACAAAGTGTTTATGGAGTTTTGGACAAGTTCGCCGTGGTGTTCATTGATGACATTTTGATTTTCTCAAGAATGAAGAGGAACACAAGGAACATTTGAGATTGGTTTTGGAGAAACTAAGAGAACACCAGCTTGTATGCCAAGTTCAGCAAATGTGAGTTTTGGCTAAAGGAAGTTGGATTTCTTGACATGTTATATCCGGAGAAGGAATAGCAGTTGACCCCACAAAAGTTGAGACCAGAATTAAATGGGAAGCACCAACGACAGCTTGAGAGATTCGAGTTTCTTGGACTCGCAGGATACTACCAAGATTCATTGAGAATTTCTCAAGGATTGCAAAGCCTATGACAGAATTGTTGAAGAAGGAAAACAAATTCATATGGACCGAGGACTGTGAGGCAAGTTTTCAGGAGTTGAAGAAAAGATTGGTTACCTCACCAGCTTTTGATATTGCCAAATCAAACTAAGGATTATGAGGTGTTTTACACGCTTCACGCCGAGGACTTGGAGCAGTGCTTATGCAGGAAGGAAGAGTTGTTTCAGATGCTTCACGACAACTTAAGCCCCATGAGTTGAATTATGCCACTCATGATTTGGAGTTAGCAGTGCCAGCATGCCTTGAAGACGGAGACATTTTCTCATTGGAAATCATTGTGAAGTATATACGGATCACAAGAGTTTGAAGTACATTTTCACACGTATGAATTGAATCTCGATAAAGGAGATGGTTAGAGCTAATCAAGGATTATGATATGAGATTGCATTATCACCCGAAAGGCTAATGTCGAAAGGCATTTATTGAGCCGTAAGAGCCACGCCAATACCCTAATGATGGAGGAATACCCAATAAGTTAGCCGAGGACCTTCGAGAGCTATGTTTGGAAATAGTTCCAGAGGCTATGTAGCAGCATTGGAATTCAATGACACCGATGGACAAAATCGAGAAGCCCAAAAGGCGATAAGGAAGTTGCCTCTATAAAGGAGAAAATGAGCAAAGGAAAAGCTAAAGGATTTCGTGGAGGACGAGCACGATACCCTATGGTTTGAAGACCGTGTTTATGTGCCCAATGACCCGTAGATCGTGAAGTTGATTTTACAAGAAGCCCATGATTCACCCTATTCGATTCACCCAGAAATACCAAGATGTATTTGGATTTGAAGAATATTTTCGTGGACCGGAATGAAGAAGGATATTATGGAGTATGTAGCAGTTATGCACGATGTCGAAAGTAAAGGCGGAACATCGAAGCCAGCAGGATTGTTACAACCATTGCCGATACCCGAATGGAAGTGGGATAAACTAGGCATGGATTTCATCACAGGTTTGCCAAAGACCCGCTCAGATATGACTCGATTTGGGTCATAGTCGATCGCTTGACCAAGGTAGCCCATTTCATTCCAAATAAGACTACCTATAGCAAAGGTTAAGTTGGCAAAGATATACATGACCAGAATTGTGTGTTTACACGGAATTCCAAGGAGCATTGTATCGCATGTGAGGAACCCAGCTTTACTTCTAAGTTTTGGAACCAGCTTGCACGAGACATTGGGAACCAGATTGAATTCAAGACAGCATTCCACCCATGTAATCGATGGACAGACCGAGAGAGTCAATCAGATTTTGGAGGACATGTCGAGAGCTTGTGCACTAGATTATGGATCTAGTTGGGATGACAATTTGCAGATGCAGAATTTTCCTACAACAACAGCTACCAAACCAGTTTAAAGATGGCACCTTTCGAGGCTCAGATGGAAGAAGGTGCAGGACACCGTTGTCATGGGACTAAACCGAGATCGCCGCTTGTTTGGACCAGATTTGATTAAGGAATCTGAACAGAAAGTTGTTGATTCGACAGCTCAAGGTAGCCCAGTCTGCATGTAAGAGCTATGCCGATTCAAAGCGCAGCGATTGAGTACGGTTGGAGACAGAGTATATCTCAGAGTATCCCCGCCGAGGAGTTAAGCGCTTGGAGTTAAAGGAAAATTAGCACCCCGCTTTGTTGGACCATATAAGATTTTGCAACGCATGGGAGAAGTTGCGATAAGTTGGAATTGCTGTAAGGACTGTCAGAGTTCATGATGTATTCCATGTTTCTCAGCTTGAAGAAGTGTCACCCAGAGATAGCAGAGGTACCAAGAGAGACACAAAGGCCACCGAGGCAATTCAGTTGAAGGATGACTTGACATATGAGGAAAAGCCGCTTAAGATTCTCGATTATGCCAGCAGAGTTACCCGCAGAAGATTATCAAGTTTTGCAAAGTTCAAGGAGCCACCACACCGAGGATGAAGCCACCGGGAAAGAGAGGAAGTTTTGCTTAAGGACCACCTCACCTATTTTCTAGTTAACCCAATCTCGAGGGCTAGATTCATCTTATAGAGTTTGTAACATCCCAAATTTCCAATTTGGAATGTTATACATTAGGTCATCATGCATATCATATTTTCTCGCATTTTTCCGATCCTAGAAATTTCACGCAACTCAAGGACCCTGAGAGAGTTGGAAGTTTCATAATTTTCATATTTGGGATCTCTCAAATTTTGAAAATAGGATCATTGGATTATTTAAATTATCTTCATAAAGTTTTTCCTATAAAAATATCTTGAGAGGGAATAATATGACTTTCCCAAACAATTAGGAAAATGAAGATATTATAAATAAACCAAATTTGGGTTTTGAGATTTATTTTGCTTAGGCAAAATGAGCTTTTAAAAAATATTTTGCATGTATTTTGTTTTTAAAGTTCATTTTGTTCGATCCATTTTATGAGTCGGAGAAAATTTGTTTTAATTAATTTGGAGTTCATTTGATATTTATTTTATTTGTTTTTGTTTTAAAGTTTATTTAAAAAACGCGCTTCTCGATCGAGGCTCCACTGCCCAGCCAGCCAGCCTCCGCCCACCCCGCCTCCCCCACCTCCTCGCCTCCTCCTCGCTCGAGTCCGCTCGAGCACGAAGGCCACTGGCCGAGTCCCGCCCCGCCCGCCTCCCTCGACCTCCCCTGCCAACCCCGCCTCGCCTTTATATACCCTCTGCCCCCTCTCTTCACCCCATCGCCTCATCGCCTCCTCGACCGAGCCGACGCGCTTGCCGCACTTGCACGGACGACGCCACCATTGAACCCGCCGCCTCGCCTCCCGACTCCCCGACCACCTCAGCCCGGAGAGCAGCCAGATCGCTGAGGTAGCATTCACGCCCGATCGATTCGGTCTATTCTCTGAACTGTCTTTTTTTTTTTAAAAAAATATATTTGTTCGTTTTTTTTTAAAACCTAGATCGGTTTTGTTTTTTTCGGTTTTCTTATTTAACGGACGCCATCAACTGCTCGCTTCAAAGGAACGCGTCGTTAGATTCGCTCGTTAACTAACGCTTGCTTTTTAACTCGCTCGCCGCTTTTTCTTTTTAATCGGAATTAATCTGTTATTTTCGATTTGATTTCGATCTGATTTTCAAAACTGTTTTATTTCTCGCCGCTTATCGGAATCAGTGATTCAAGCGCTGAGTTTCAGAATTAAACCGCCGCCCGACTACTCTACTTTCACAGAATTTTGCCACTGTGAAATTTTGACCTAATTTCGATCGCTAACCGAGAGGTTTCTCTCTAGTTTCGACTTTCGGAGTTTGTTTTGATTCGATTCTTTTGCAACCAGTGGTTCTAAGTTGAACTTTCTGTTAGATCTTTATTCGAGATTTCGCATTAGATGAGTACTTATTGTATGCTTGTTGTTTGTCTCTAGATCACCCGAGTGCACCGCTTGTTACTTCAATCTCTAGGACTCATGATCATCGCTAAGGCAAGTAACACTTTGATCATACCTTCTACTACCCAGTTTTATGCATTAGATCTATTCCTCAAACACTTGCATGATTAGGATCTAATTAAATTGTGGGATGGGAAGTAGATTGAGGTAGTACCTATTACCTGCTTTTACTTATGAAACCTTGGGAGTTACTTCTACGCTTGCTTGTTCATGCTATGCTATGCTAGTAGACGGGATTGGGTGAGTGAATATCCATGATGATGTGAGATTGTTAATTAATGGTTTATCTAAGGTGGCAACCTAACACACATCCGGGTGGATTGAGGCACCTGGTTTCTATCAGACTTGCTCAGATTTCTTCTGGACCGCCACCTGTGCTCTAAGGGATCATAAGATTATTCAAACTGAAACTTCCGCAGCAGCCACAAGCCAATTATGGGCTCATGAGTTGACTAAGTCGTATGTAACTCTTACGGGTAGTCTAGCTGATGTAGGGGATGTAGGTTGGTACGGTTCACCCACATGTAAGGTGCTAGCGCTTCGAAAGACTATGTCTCGGCCATCCGCTTCTCAAACACCATGTAAAGTAGAACCAAGCGGAGGCGATCGAGTCTTGTGGGGAAAAGTGCTAAACCTCTGCAGAGTGTAATAAACTAATCATGATTAGCCGTGTCCCCGTTATGGACAATTTGAGTATCCGTACTTGATTATCATGTGAATCTCAACATGTTACTTCTAAATAAAAGCTATTGGGTTTTGATGAGTACTTTTAAATTGGGATTGAGGATGTCACAACCATCTTCAATGTTTAACAACCACCATGATAGTTAAATAAAATTATTCCTTTGATGTAGGGAAAATCAGCTTTATGCAACAAATCAGAGAGCCTTACCACCAGCCAAATATGCATGTAGTATAGGCTTATTCATTCATTGCTTTTATGTGTTACATTGCCAAGATATTCCATGTGCTGACCTGCTGGCTGCAACTTTTACGCTATGCACTTTTCTGCATTTATTTGTAAGGTGTTAGGTCGTGGTTCTATTCTCATGATGCTGCTGGAGTTGATGGACTCGCTTATCTTCCAAGCCTTCCGCTGTTATTATTAGATGGCCTTAAGCCATATTTTTATTCAGTTCCCTTGTGGACATCGATGTAATAAGTGTGTGATTGCTACTCGCTATAAATCCTTCAAGCACTGTGGTGTCAAGATTATCGATCCAGGATGACACTGAGCACGAGCGCTAGATCCATTCGGTCTGGTCTGAATCACAGATTTGCAATATCATCTGAAATTGTTTCATCAATAAAAAGTTCTTTCTCAAAGAAGAAGAAGAAAAACGACAAAGAGGTTCATGTTCAGATGCTCAACCCATGATGTCAGAGCAGTAGTCTCTTATGCCCAATATTAGTAAGTCTCTGAGACGTTCGGTTCCATTCTCAGAATTCACCAGGCATTCATCTGGTGTCTGTTGATTCTGAATTGTTTCTCCTCTCTCACGTCAGATCAGGATGAATCAAACCTTTGAAATCTCAATGATCTATCCCAGACCTTTCAAAACACGATCAGTTCATGGCTCAAATGCCTCACTTTCAGACTATCTGCTTTTTGGAGGCACCCAAAACACTCAGCATTTGAGGCCAGCACCATGCCACGAGAGGAATGCACCGTCTGGGCCTCAGGCCTCCACTTATCCCGTGCATCCATCTCTTCCCATCTCACACAAACCCGAAATCAATAAGCACGAGTTCCACGACTTTTGTTGTGATTTTCTATCTCTGCTCATTGTTTGTTTTGACCTTCCATTGATCCAGAAGCCTCCTCATCAAAGCATCTTTTTATGAATTTATTTTGAATCATTGAGTCTACACTTCCTGCCGCTATTTTGATATATTGAGCAGTTCCAAGTCAACATGCCTTTGCTGGAGACAACTTTGTGATGGCACATTGCTATCGTTTGGCTAGCTCTGAATGCACCCAGTATCCCTGAGTTATTTGACTTTCCTCCATTATTTCATGTTCACTCATGACTCCATGCTTCATTTCAAACTGAGGTTCCCAATCTTGAAAACTTGATCGACGTGGCCTCACATGCATTTACCCGACTCTTTCCATCACCTTGCCATGACCATGCTCAATGATGTATGACTCACATTTCGCTTGCACCAACTCATCTTGTTGAGTCACACTGAACTCCCAAGGGCCCATTCATTCACTTTATGTTGAGTCATCATCCTTTACAAAGCACTGCAGAGCACTATCGCTTGCATTTGACTACTATTTTATATTGTGTGACTTGATCTCTGATTTTTTCTTTCATTTTTTCAAACAGTCAGTTTCTTCACTTTTTCAATTTCATCAACAGTTTTAGGTAAGAGTTTCAGATGATTCGGAAATCAACGGAGGCACTTTTTGAATTTATAAAAATAATTCGCTGATTTCCGTGTCATTCAGAGAACTTTTCTTTCTACACATAAAACAACATCATGGTAGTTCATTGAAAACAGCACATCCGGTTAGTTTCATTAAAATCATGCAAGTTAGAGTCCAAAACAAGGGCAAAAGTGTTTGAAAAGTAGATACGCTTGACGATCAACTCCCCAAGCTTAAACCTTGCTTGTCCTCAAGCAATTCAGTTGATAAACTGAAAGTGAAAAAGAAAAACTTTTACAAACTCTGTTGCTCTTGTTGTTGTAAACATGAAAATCCAGCATTCAAGTTTCAGCAGATATTATGAACTAACCATACTCACAATAACAAATAGGTCTCACAATTACTCATATCAATGCCATAATCAGCTAGCGAGCCATAATAATAAAACTCGGATGACAACACTTTCTCAAAATAATCATAACATGATATAACAAAATGGTATCTCGCTAGCCCTTTCTGAGACCGCAAAACATAAATGCAGAGCACCTTTAAATATCAAGGACTGAATAAACATTATAATTCATGGTAAAAGAGATCCATTTGAGTCATACCCAATATAAACTAATAGTAATGAATGCAAACGACAAGCAGTGTTTCAAATGGGTGCTTTTTAATAAGAAGGGATGATGACTCAACATAAATGTAAATAGATAGGCCTTCGCAGAGGGAAGCAGGATTTGTAGAGGTGCCAGAGCTTGATTTTAAAATAGAGATTGAATAACATTTTGAGCGGCATACTTTCGCTGTCAACGCAACAACTATGAGATGGCTGTATCTTCCATACTACATGCATTATAGGCAGTTCCCAAACAGAATGGTAAAGGTTTATACTCCTCCTCCACAAGCATCAATCCATGGCTTGCTCAAACAACGAAAGTGCCTCCAACATTCAACGGGTCCTGTGGGGAGTTTTGTTTGCAATTATTTTGATTTAGTTTTGATCTTTTGGATCATGGGACTGGGCATCCTGATACCGCCCTTTCTCGTGAATGAGGAGCGGAGTCCACTCCTCTCGAGAATAACTCACCTAGCATGGAAGGTATAGGCAGCCCTAGTTGTACATGAGCTGCTCGAGCATACAAAACAGAATTTTATTTGAAGGTTTGGAGTTTGGCACATACAAATTTACTTGGAACGCAGGTAGATACCAGATAGGAAGGTATAGTGGACTCATATGGAACAACTTTGGGGTTTAAGGAGTTTGATGCACAAGCAGTATTCCCGCTTAGTACAAGTGAAGGCTAGCAAAAGACTGGAAGCCACCAACCGAGAGAGCAACAACAGTCGTAAACATGCATTAAAATTAATTCACACCGAGTACAAGCATGAGTAGGATATAATCTACCATGAACATAAATGTCATGAAGGCTAAGTTGATTTGATTCAACTACATGTGTGAACATGTGCCAAGTCTAGTCACTCAATTCATTCAAAGGAGGATACCATCCCATCATACCATATCATAATCATTATAATTGCATGTTGGCACGCAAGGTAAATCATTAGAACTCATAGGTAATCAAGCATGGCACAAGTAACTATAATCTCTAAATGTCATTGCAAATATGTTTACTTCATAATAGGTGACTCATGAACGATGAACTCATCATATTTATAAAAACAAAAGAGGTCGAGTTCATACTAGCTTTTCTCATCCCAATAAGTTCATCATTTATCGTCATTATTGCCTTTCACTCGCACGACCGAACGATGTGTAATAATAATAAGGGTGTACGTGCATTGGACTAAGCTGGTCTGCAAGCATTCAACTCAAAAGAGAAGACAGGGTAATATGGGCTCTAAGTTAAACAAACATTAATGCATACAAGAGCCACTAAGCATTTTCAATATGGTCTTCTCGATCCCTAAAAGAAGGAAAAGAAAATAAAACTATTTACACGGGAAAGCTCCCAACAAGTAAGAAGAAGAACTAGAAATCTTTTTGGGTTTTCAATTTTAATTCTACTACAAGCATGGAATTTAAACTAACTATTTTTTTGGTTTTTCTTAAGGTTTATCAAACACACAAGAAGAAAACTAGAAAAGAAATTTAAACTAACATGGATAATACAATGAAAGAGTATGAGCACCGACGACTAGTGTGTGAACATGAATGTAAAGTCGGTGAGAATACGATTCCCAAGCTTAGGCTTTTGGCCTAAGTTGGTCTAGTACCAAGGACCGCCACTCTCCCCGTGTAGTGGGAGGTGTAGTCAGATACCACTAGCTAGCCATCTCCGGATCCCACCGATGATGATGCACGATAAGGGTCCAGCTCAGGTTCCGCTCAGTTCAGGTTCGAGTAAAACCTTGAGCTCGTGATTGTACACCACTTCCGTGTAACAAAAAAATTATCTGCAACAAATCAAACAATGAGGCGCAGTAAAATAATAGTCTCATTGTGTTTTATTAAATCTAAGGTTATACGAGAGCATCTTCTTCGTTGTCAACAATAAATTTGTGTGCTACCATGCTCTTGTAATCTAAGATGTGAGGGGTAATTTGCCTCTCCTCCTCATGGTGCCTAATGGGTATCTGAAAATGTTCAGCGAGACGTGCAGCATAGATACTTCCAAATATGGGGCCTTTTGTATGATTCAGGGCTACTAAAAGTATTGTCTCCTAGCAAAGCATGTTGAAGAATAATAATATCTGGAACGCTCAAATTTCCACTATTTCCACGACCAACCAAGCATCTACTAGCAAATATGGCAAAGTAGCGTAAAACAGGAAAGTGCATGCTAGAGACCTTCGCCTCGGAGCCTTTCTTTGGCTCCTCTACAGCAATAGTATTAACAAAGCCACCCACATCTTCATGATGGGGTTCATCTAATTCTCCTTCATAAGGTATCCTACATACCGCACAAAAATGAGGTAAAGACATTTCTTTGAACTCATCATATAAACGAAATGATACTCCAGGCGGTGATTTCTTAGGATAATAATAAAAGTTTTGCATGAAAGTATTGGTGAGTAAGAGATACTGATCGATTCGGTCGTTGATGAAACCGGTGAGGCCTGCAGTCTCGATTAAAGCATAAAAATCTTCATGAATTCCGGCTTCTTTCAAGAAATCCTCGCATGGCCATTCACACGACCGTACTTCCGCTAAGCGAGGAAGATTATACTTGGGTTTTTCCTTCTCTTTGTCTTGTTTTTCCTTAGAGCTTTGGCTAGAAGAGCCTTTAAAGAGCCTCCTTAACATTTTCTAAAAATTTCTGAAATTTTAGTGACTTCAAAATAAAAATGAATAAAACTAAACAAGATTGATAGTAACTACTCCTACAAGTGCCTAGAGCCTAAATCATGCATTGGAATTGCTTGGGACCTCAAAAATTTAACATGCAAGCTCAAGAACATGGTCACCTATGCAGCAAAAATTTGGAATGAATAAAGCACTAGAACAAAAACTAATTGGACCAATGGAGGAGTCACATACCAAGCAACAATCTCCCAAAGCAGTTTTGTGAATTGAGCTTTGAGCAAGGAGATCGAAAATCGCAGCAAGAAGAGCTAGAACTCGTGCTTGAGCTGGATGGGGATTTTTTTGGGTAGAAGATGAAGTGTGTGGTTGCTGGCATAAGTGGAGGGGAGCCACCAGGGCCCACGAGACAGGGCGCACCCTACTGGGGGGCACGCCTCCTCTCGTGGACTGGTGCTTGGCCCTCCTGCAGTGTTTTCAAGGCCTAAAATCCTCAAATATTCCAGAAAAATCATGCTAGATTTTCAGGCATTTGGAGCACTTTTATTTTCGGCTATTTTTAATGCACGGATAATTCGTAAAACAGATGGATAATACTATTTTGCTTTATTTATTCTAATTAAGAGAAAGTAAAAGGAGGGCATGTAGGTTGTGACTTCTAGTTTCATCCATCTCGTGATCATCAAAATGAACCCACTAACAAGGTTGATCAAGTCTTGTTAACAAACTCATTCCAATAACACGGAACCGAGAAATTTCGAATAACACTAAGTTACCTCAACGGGATATGAAAATCCCCAATAAGAATATCATACTTTTCTTGACAATAGGGAGAGGAAATTCAAAACCTCCAAAATGATAGTTGGAACTTTTCCAATTGAGTTGATGCTATGAACTTGAGATTGTTTCTCGAAAGTGTATCGTATGCTCATTACCATTAACATGAAAAGTGACATTGCCTTTGTTGCAATCAATAACAGCCCTTGCAGTATTAAGAAAAGGTCTACCAAGGATAATAGACATACTATCGTCCTCAGGAATATCAAGAATAACAAAGTCCGTTAAGATAGTGACATTTGCAACCACAACAGGCACATCCTCACAAATACCGACAGGTATAGCAGTTGATTTATCAGCCATTTGCAAAGATATTTCAGTAGGTGTCAACTTCTTCAATTCAAGCCTACGATATAAAGAGAGAGGCATAACCCTAACACCTGCTCCAAGATCACATAAAGCAGTTCTAACATAATTTCTTTTCATAGAACATGGTATAGTTGGTGCACCTGGATCTCCAAGTTTCTTTGGTATTCCACCCTTAAAAGTGTAATTGGCAAGCATGGTGGAAATTTCAGCTTCCGGTATCTTTCTTTTATTTGTGATGATATCCTTCATGTACTTAGCATAAGGATTTACTTTAAGCATATCAGTTAAGCGCATACGTAAGAAAATAGGTCTAATCATTTCAGCAAAGCGCTCAAAATCCTCATCATCCTTTGATTTGGATGGTTTAGGAGGAAAGGGCATGGGTTTCTGAACCCATGGTTCTCTTTCTTTACCGTGCTTCCTAGCAACAAAATCTCTCTTATCATAATGTTGATTCTTTGATTGTGGGTTATCAAGATCAACAGCAGGTTCAATCTCTACATCATTGTCTTTGCTAGGTTGAGCATCAACATGAACATTATCATTAACATTATCACTAGGTTCATGTTCATCACCTGATTGTGTTTTAGCATCAGAGATAGAAATATTATTGGGATTCTCAGGTGTGTCTACAGTAGGTTCACTAGAAGCATGCAGAGTTCTATCATTTTTCTTCTTCTTCTTCTTTTTAGAAGAACTAGGTGCCTCTAAATTATTTCTCTGAGAATCTTGCTCGATTCTCTTAGGGTGGCCTTCAGATACAAAGGTTCCTGAGTCATTCTACCAGTTCTAGTAGCCACTCTAACAGCAAAGTCATTTTTATTATTTAATTCATCAAGCAAATCATTTTGAGCTTTAAGTACTTGCTCAGCTTGAGTAGCAACCATAGAAGCATATTTGCTAACGCGGTGAAGTTCATCTTTAACTCTAGCTAGATTATCACCTACGCGTCCTATTTCCAAAGCATTGTTCTTTAACTCTCTACCAACATAAGCATTAAAACTTTCTTGCCTAGCCATAAAGTCATCAAATTCATCTAAGCAAGGGCTATGAAATTTAGTAGAGGGTATTTCAACTTTATCATATCTATAGAGAGAATTTACCTTTACTACCGTGTCGGGTTATCAAGACAATGTGGTTCTTCAAAGGTAAATTAAGACCATGTATTTCTTCAATAGGAGGTAAATTCTTAACATCTTCAGCTTTAATACCTTTTTCTTTCATTGATTTCTTTGCCTCTTGCATATCTTGAGGACTGAGAAATAAAACACCTCTTCTTCGGAGGGTTTAGGAATATGCTCAGAGTTGGCTCAATTGGTCAGAATTGCTTCAGAACTGGCTCATAAAATTCCAATTATTTTCATTAGTCAACATATTTTTCAATAATATTTCAGCTTCGCTTCATCGTTCTTTCCCTGAAAACACAACCAGCACAACTATCCAAGTGATCCTTGGAAGCATCGGTTAGTCCATTATAAAAGATATCAAGTATTTCATTTTTCTTAAGAGGATGATCAGCAAAGCATTATAATCGGAGAAGCCTCCCCAAGCTTGTGGGAGACTCTCTTCTTTGATTTGCACAAAATTATATATTTCCCGCAAGGCAGCTTGTTTCTTATGAGCAGGAAAATATTTAGCAGAGAAGTAATAAATCATGTCGTGGGGACTACGCACACAACCAGGAGCAAGAGAATTATACCAAGTCTTAGCATCACCCTTTAATGAGGACAGAAATATCTTAAGGATATATAAATAGCGAGACTTTTCATCATGAGTAAATAGGGTGGCTATATCATTCAACTTGGTAAGATGTGCCACAACAGTTTCAGATTCAAGGCCATAAAATGGATCAGATTCAACTAAAGTAATAATGTCAGGATCAACAGAGAATTCATAATCCTTATCAGTAACACAAATAGGTGAAGTAGCAATAGCAGTATCAGGTTTCATTCTAGCATTAAGAGACTGCTGCTTCCATTGAGCTAGTAATTTCTTAAGATCATTCCTATCATTGCAGGCAAGGATTTCTAGAGCAGCTTTTTCATGCATAACATAACCCTTAGGAACAACAGGTAAAACATAATCATTGGGGGAACCTTCATCATCACTATCATCAGTAATAGGATCTTCAGTAATTTCATCCCCTCTAACTCTAGCAAGTTGTTCATCTAGAAATTCACCTAATGGCAAAGTAGTATCACGCACGTAAGTAGTTTCATCATGAATAGCGTATGGCATCATCGATAACATGCATATATTAGAACTCATAGCAGTAGCAAGTTTAGGTGTCGCAAGCTTATTAATAACGGAAGGAGAATCTAGTGCAGAGCTAGATGGCAGTTCCTTACCTCCCCTCGTAGTTGAGGGATAAATCTTGGTCTTAGCGTCTTTCAAGTTCTTCATAGTGATCAACAGATATAAATCCCAAGTGACTCAGAGAATAGAGCTATGCTCCCCGGCAACGGCACTAGAAATTTGTCTTGATAACCCACAAGTATAGAGGATCACAACAGCTTTCGAGGGTAAAGTATTCAACCCAAATTTATTGATTCGACACAAGGGGAGCCAAAGGATATTCTTGAGTATTAGCAGTTGAGTTGTCAATTCAACCACACCTGGATAACTTAGTATCTGCAGCAAAGTGTTTAGTAGCAAAAGTGGTATAATAATAAAGGTAACGGTAGCAAAAGTAAAGATAAATGTTTTTGGGTTTTTGTAGTAGTTGTAACAGTAGCAACGGAAAAGTAAATAAGCGAAGAACAATATATGAAAAGCTCATAGGCACCGGATCAGTGATGGATAATTATGCCGGATGCGATTCCTCATGCAATAGTTATAACATAGGGTGATATAGAACTAGCTCCAATTCATCAATGTAATGTAGGCATGTATTCTGTAAATAGTCATACGTGCTTATGGAAAAGAACTTGCATGACATCTTTGTCCTACCCTCCCGTGGCAGCGGGTCCTTACGTAAACTAAGGGATATTAAGGCCTCCTTTTAATAGAGAACCGGAACAAAGCATTAACACATAGTGAATACATGAACTCCTCAAACTACGGTCATCACCGAGAAGTATCCTGATTATTGTCACTTCGGGTTGTCGGATCATAACACATAATAGGTGACTATAGACTTGCAAGATAGGATCAAGAACACATATATTCATGAAAACATAATAGGTTCAGATCTGAAATCATGGCACTCGGGCACTAGTGACAAGCATTAAGCATAGCAAAGTCATAGCAACATCAATCTCGTAACATAGTGGATACTAGGATCAAACCCTAACAAAACTAACTTGATTACATGGTGAATCTGATCCAACCCATCACACCCAAAGAAGCCTACAATGGAATTACTCACGCACGGCGGTGAGCATCATGAAATTGGTGATGGAGGATGGTTGATGATGACGACGGCGACGAATCCCTCTCCGAGCCCCGAACGGACTCAGATCAGCCTCCCGAGAGAGATTAGGGCTTGGCGGCGGCTCCGTCGTGAAACGCGATGAAACTTTCTCTCTGATTTTTTTCTCCCAAGACGGAATATATGGAGTTGGAGTTGAGGTCGGAGGAGGTCCAGGGGCCCACGAGATAGGGCGCGACCCTACTGTGGGGGCGCGCCCCTTGTCTCGTGGATGGCCCTGGCCCCCGTGTATTTCTTTCACCAAGATTTTTATAAATTCCAAAAGTGCCTCCGTTGATTTCGTGTCATTCCGAGAACTTTTCTTTTCTACACATAAAACAACATCATGGTAGTTCTGCTGAAAACATCGTCAGTCCGGGTTAGTTTCATTCAAATCATGCAAGTTAGAGTCCAAAACAAGGGCAAAAGTGTTTGGAAAAGTAGATACGTTGGAGACGTATCAGCGACCAAGCAGAGACTGACCAGCCGGCCGCTCCACCAACCGGCGCCGCCGACTCCTCCGAGCCACCGAACCCTTCTTCCTCTCACTAGGCCGCCAGTTTATCTTTTGCTTTACCTGTCTATCAGTCTTGACGAACTTATTAATTTTTCACAATACCACCCGCGGGGTGTATCTCAAACTTCTGTTGAATATCGGCCGAGGGCCTTTGCTATGTAAAACATTTTTCCGAGTTCTATCTTTTCTTGCTTGTTGCTCTTTGGCTTCTTTCCTTTGCCGCCTTCCCTTGGTTGCCGCTTTTTCCAGCCAACAGCGCTCATGGATCTGTGCTGGGTCAAGTACTTAGCTTCTTTCGGGAAGGCAAGTACTTAGCCGTTTTTAGAGTTTTTTAGCAAGTTAAGTAGAAGCCGGCTGGCCGGCTGCTCAGCAGTCGGTCGAGGAGGCGGGAAGCCGGCCTGAACTATGCGCATGCTTTGGGTCCTTAGCCATTTTTCATGTGGGCACCCTTTCTGCCTTACTTCTGCCCACCAAACAGTCGCTCTGCAAGCTGCGGCTTCTGGCAGGAGACGGCTTAAGTGCCAACACATTACTTGTCCGGTTGCAGGAAGCATTTCATAGCGCAAGGCGACGAGTCCCCGGGCCGACTAGTCGGACCCGGTGCCAAGCGGCATAAAGAAAATGACACACTCATAGGCATAATTCTTATCATATAGATAAAAGAGGGCAGTCCCCGAGCTCTTCTCGGGGGACCCGGAGTCTTCGTACTTTAATACAAAAGGTAGTGTGGTACATACTGCATCAACTGTAAAATCTTCGGAGGAGATTTGCATTCCATGGCCGCTCCGTCTCCTTGCCGGAGTCGTCCCTCTTCGCGGCCGAGGCTTCGAGCGCCGATCGTAGTAGGAGTCGTTGCCCAACACTTCCCTGATGATGAAGGGGCCTTCCCAAGGCGCTGAGAGCTTGTGCTGGCCGGCTGTTCGCTGGATCAGCCGGAGCACAAGGTCTCCTTCTTGGAAAGATCTCGCCTTGACCTTCCGGTTGTAGTATCGGCGCAGGCTCTACTGGTAGATGTTGGACCGGCTGAGTGCCAACAGCCGGCCTTCTTCCAGCAGATCGACGTCGTCTTGACGTGCTTCTTCTGCCTCCTCTTCGGTGTACATGGTGACTCGAGGGGAGTCGAATTCTATGTCCGTTGGGATGACTGCTTCAGCACCATAGACGAGGAAGAAAGGCGTGAAGCCGGTTGACTTGTTCGGAGTTGTGCGTAGGCTCCAGAGGACGGCTGGCAGCTCGTCGAGCCAGCAGCCGGCCGAACGCTCTAGAGGCTCGACCAGTCGGGGCTTGATGCCGGACAAAATGAGGCCGTTTGCTCGCTCCACCTGGCCGTTTGACTGCGGATGGGTAACGGACGCTAAGTCCAGTCGGATGCCCTGTTTCGCGCAGAAACGGGCCAAGGCACCTTTGGCAAAGTTCGTGACGTTGTCGGTGATGATGTTGTGTGGTATGCCATACCGGATGGTGATGTCGGAGATGAAAGTCACAGCAGTCGGACCATTCAATTTCTTGATTGGTTTTGCTTCCATCCACTTGGTGAACTTGTCCACCGCGACAAGCAGATGAGTCATGCCGCCTCGTGCAGTCTTGAATGGTCCCACCATGTCCAGGCCCCAGACGGCAATGGGGATAGTCTTGAGTGCAGAAGCCGGCTGATGTAGCTTGGAGCGGAACTTCTGGCACCCTTTGCATTTCTGGACCAAGTCTTTGGCGTCTTCTAAAGCAGTCGGCCAGAAAAAACCGTGGCGGAAAGCTTTGGCCACGAGTGCTCTTGAATCCGCGTGATGACCACACTCGCCTTGATGAATATCTTTGAGTATCGCTTGGCCTTGCACCGGCTCTACGCAGCGCTGGTAGACACCAGCGACACTGCGCCTCACAAGCTCTCTGTTGACTATCGTGTATGCTGCTGCCCGGCGTTGCACTTGCCGGGCCGAGATCTCATCAGTTGGCACCTCTTTGTTTACCAGGAAGTTGAGGATGGGCTGGGCCCATGAAGGTGCTGCAGTTTCTTCAACTGCTAGGACTGCAACTTGCACGAGGGCGGTTGGGCCGGGAGGCGGCGGGTTGGAGTCAGCTGCCGCTTGCTGGGTCGATGAAGTCCCCGGGCCGACTGCAGCAGTCCCCGAGTCGAGTCCTGAAGTCCCTGGGTTGGGTGCGACTGCTGCAGTCCCCGGGTCGCCTGTCAGATTCCTCGTGCCAGCTGCTGGGGTCCTCAAGTCGGATTCGGCTGCTTCGGGAGGAGCCGGCACAAAGATGGAATCTGACTCTGGGGATGGCTTGATAGATGGCTTGAGGAGGCGTTGTAAGGCAACGCCGGTTGGTATTGCTTGGCGGGTGGAGCCGATTCGTGTCAAGGCATCTGCTTGCTCGTTGTCATTCCTTGGCACATGAAGGAACTCGCACCCTTCAAAGTATCCACTGAGTTGCTGCACGAGGAAACGATAGCTTGCCATGTTTGCATCCTTGGCGTCCCAGTCGCCCGACGACTGCTGGACCACCAAGTCAGAGTCCCCATAGCACAGGATCCAGCGAATGCCGAGTTCTTTGGCAAGCCGGAGCCCGTGAATGAGTGCCTCATATTCAGCGACGTTGTTGGAGGCGGCAAAATGGATTTGCAGCACATATCTGAGCTTGTCGCCTTTGGGAGAGGTGAGGATTTATGCTGCTCCCAAACCGTGCGCATCTTAGAACCATCAAAATGCATCCGCCAATGGGTGGAGTCTGGCGCTGGTGGTAGGCACTGGGTCTTGGCCCAGTCGACGAGGAAGTCGGCCAGTGCTTGCGACTTGATGGCGGTGCGAGGCTGGTAGTAGATGGTGTAGGGAGCCAACTCTATGGCCCATTTGGCCACTCGGCCTGAAGCATCCCGGCTTCCGGTGATCTCCGCAAGCGGAGCAGTGCAGACAACAGTGATTGGGTGCTCTTGAAAATACGGCTTCAACTTCTTAGTGGCAAAGTGCACGTCATAGAACATCTTCTGATAGTGGGGGTAGTTCTGCTTGGAGGCAGACAACACTTCACTCAGGTAATACACTGGTCTCTGGACTGGTAGTGCTTTGCCTTCTTCCTTGCGCTCCACAACTATGACGGTTCTAACCACCCGGCTGGTGGCGGCAATGTAGAGGAGCATGGGCTCCTTAGGAGTCGAAGCTGCCAGGACAGGTGGGGTAGTCAGCATTTTCTTGAGCTGGAGAAAAGCTTCATCCGCCTTGTCGTTCCACTCGAAAAAAGTGGTCTTCTTCATGAGCTGGTATAGGGGAAGAGCCTTCTCCCCCAGCCGACTGATGAAGCGGCTGATGGACACTAAGCAGCTGGTGAACTTTTGCACGTCAAGCAGTCGGGTGGGCACTTCCATCCTCTCGATGGCCTTGATCTTCACAGGGTTGCCCTCTATGCCGCACTCTGAGACCAGGAAGCCAAGAAGATGGCCGGCTGGTAATCCGAAGACGCATTTCTCCGGGTTGAGCTTGATTTGAAATCGGCGCAAGTTCTCAAAGGTTTCCCTGAGGTCTTCTAGCAGTGTTCCACGCTTTTCCGTCTTCACCACAACATCGTCCACATAAACGTGGGCATTTCTTCCGAGTTGCTTGAGGAGGCACTTCTGCATGCAACGTTGGAACGTGGCGCCAGCATTCCTCAAGCTGAACGTCATGGTCAAGTAGCAGAAGACTCCAAATGGTGTGATGAAGGTGGTCTTCAGCCTGTCGGCCGGGTTCAGCTTGATCTGGTGACACCCTAAGTATGCATCCAAAAAACTCAACAGCTCACATCCGGCTGTGGAGTCTATCACTTGGTCAATTCTTGGCAGAGCAAATGGGTCTTTGGGGCAGGCTTTATTGAGGCTAGTGTAGTCAATACACATGCGCCACTGCTTGTTTTTCTTCAGCACAAGGACTGGGTTGGCCAGCCACTCTGGAAAGAACACTTCCATGATGAAGCCAGCTGCTAGAAGCCGGGCTATCTCTTCTCCAACGACTCTTCTCTTCGGACAGGCGGCACAAGGGCTGCCTGACTGGCTTGGCATCAGACCTGACATGTAACTTGTGCTCGGCGAAATCCGTCGGAACACCCCGCATGTCTTTGGGGGACCATGCAAAGATGCCCTGATTCTCACGGAGGAAATCAACGAGCTCGCCTTCCTTTTTGCTGTCAAGGTTTGCACCTATAACAGCGTACCTCTCCGGGTGCTCTGGGTCCAAGGGTATCTTCTTTGTTTCTTTGGCCGGCTTGAACGAGCCCTCGGCTTCCGACTCCTTGGGATCGGGCGACATCTCCGGCCGCTTGCCTGCCATCGCCACAACCCGGTCAAAGAGCCGCTTCTCAGCCGCGATCACGAGAGACTCGGCCAGCCAACTGCTTTCAGCTGCGCAGGCGGATGACTTCTTGTAGTCGCCTGCTATGGTCAGGATTCCCTTGGAACTTGGCATCTTCATTTTGAGGTAGGCATAGTGGGGGACCGCCATGAACTTGGCCAGAGCAGGTCGGCCAAGCAGTGCATGATAGGGGCTCTCGAGGTCCACGACCTCAAACCAGACTGGCTCTCGGCGGAAATGATTTTTGTCCCTGAAGAGGACATCTACCAGAGTCTTGCCGATTGGTGAGCAGGAAAGACCAGGAACTATGCCATGAAAAACAGTCCGGCTGGGCTGAAGATGTCTCTGCTTGATCCCCAACTTCTCCATGGTATCATTGTACAGGATGTTGATGCTGCCGCCGCCATCTATCAGGACTCAGGAGAAGCGTGCAGCTCGCCTCTCTGTGGCAAATGTGGCATCCAACACCAAGGCATAAGAGCCGAGACTCGGCATTACTTCTGGGTGGTCAGCTCTGCTCCAGCTGATGGGATTCTCCGACCAATGCATGAACTCGGGGGTCTCTGATGCTACCGCATTCACTTCTTGTTGTTGCAGCCGCCTGCTGCGTCGGTCGTCGGCCACGCTGGTGAACACGACATAAGCTCCATGCTCTTCAGGATACTCGTCTTGTATGGCTCGACCGGTCGCACCGCCGCTGCTCTTTGGGAGGAGGCGGCTGCCCAGCAGGCGGAGGAGGCAGAAGGTCGTCACCCTTGGCGATTCTGGTGAGCCAATGGCACTTCCGAGTGATGTGGTTGGATGGCTTCACACCACTGTGGAACTTGCAGGGCGCGTCAAGGGTCTGCTCATACGAGAAAGCGGGCAGCCAATTGGGCTTGCCGCCCTTCTGGCGCTTGGGTGGGGGCTGCCCTTCTGGCTGCTGGTCTTCGACTGTCTCCACCTGTCGGCTTGTAGAAGCCGGCTGCATGGCCTTGCGTTTGTTGTCGTTGGGTTGCTGACGCCGACTGGAGTCGCCAGCCGGGGCCCGAGGAGCCAGAGGAGCCACTTTACCAGACGCATCAACTTGGATCTCTGCCTTCATGGAGGAGTCGGCCGTGGCGTATTTATCTGCTATGATCAGCAGCTCGTCGAGGGTCGCCGGCTCGTCGTAGAGAAGCCGGTGTTTGAGGAGGGTGCCCTCTCGGCACCCGACGAAGAAGTACTCGATGGCCTACACCTCGTGCACGCCTTCGCATGAGTTGCGGAGCTCGGCCCAGCGCGTGAGATAGTCGCGAGTCGACTAGTTGGGGCTTTGGATGCACAAGGAGAGCTGTCGAGGCTTGGGCGGCCACTTGTATGTGCTGGTGAAGTTGCGAATGAAGGCTTCGGTGAAGTCGACCCAGCTGTTGATGCTGCGAGGTTTCAGGCTATTCAGCCATGTCCGGGCCGTGCCCTAGAGCATGAGCGGAACATACTTGACGGCAACGCGCTTGTTGCCGTTTGCGATGCTGACGGTTGTGGAGTAGTCGACTAGCCAGTCCTCTGGCTTCACGGAGCCGGTGTACTTGGGAGTATCCCTCGGGAGCGTGAACCCTTTGGGGAAAGGCTCATCTCGAATGCAGGGGCCGAAAAAAGGCGGACCCAGCTCATCTTCTTCTTCTAGCGCCAGGGATCGGTGGAGCCGGTCGATACGGTGGCGGACATCATTCTCTCCGACTCCTTCTCGGCGGCCAAGGCAGTCGCCGAGTGTCGGATGCTCAACAGGCGGCGGGGAGACGCGCCTTTCTCTGCGAGGGGGAGGAGGCGGACAGTCATCCCGTCATTCTACTGCTCTCAGGCGGCCGTCTTGGTCGCGCTCGATGGTGAGGCGAGTCCGGCTGCGGCTGGCAGCCGGCTCCCTGTCTCTTCTTCCGCGGACGCCACTAGTCGGCGTTCGGGATGTCGCGCCTTGATCTCGGCGGGGAGGCGGATCGTCATTTTGCCGGTTGGGAGCCTCAGTACAGCAGCCGGCCTCGTGCTGCTCAGCAGCCACATCGAGGAGTCGCTGGACGCGCTCCGCCATCTAGCGGCGCTCTTCGCCCTCAAATCTGTCCAGTTCTTCTACTATCGCCTGGGCAGCTCGTATGTTTTCCGCGGGCATGGCGTAGACGGGGCGATCCACCCCGAATAGGCTGGCAAGTACCACGCCGCATTGCCGGACCGTGCCAATGTGGCTAGGCCCACCAGAAGCCGGCGTGCCACCAACTGCGCGGTCCATCTCGCGCTGGTAGGCCTCAGATAGGCGTCTCATGTTGGCCAGCTTCTTGGCGCTCTCGACTAGCTGGGCGTGTTGGAAATATGCCCTAGAGGCAATAATAAAAGAATTATTATTATATTTCCTTGTTCATGATAATTGTCTTTTATTCATGCTATAATTGTATTATCCGAAAATCGTAATACATGTGTGAATACATAGACTACAATACGTCCCTAGTAAGCCTCTAGTTGACTAGCTCGTTGGTCAACAGATAGTCATGGTTTCTGACTATGGACATCGATGTCATTGATAACGGATCACGCCATTAGGAGAATGACGGATAGACAAGACCCAATCCTAAGCATAGCACAAGATCGTAGTTCGCTTTGCTAGAGCTTTTCCAATGTCAAGTATCTCTTCCTTAGACCTCGAGATCGTGTAACTCCGGATACCGTGGGAATGCTTTGGGTGTACCAAACGTCACAACGAATCGGGTGACTATAAAGGTGCACTACAGGTATCTCCGAAAGTGTCTCATTGGTTGACACGGATCGAGATTAGGATTTGTCACTCCGTATAACACGGAGCATATGAGATGTTCGAGGAGCTGAAACTAGTTTTCCAAGCTCATGCCCGGTCGAGATATGAAGTCTCCGACAAGTTCTATAGTTGTAAGATGGAGGAAAACAGTTCTCACAAGGAGCACATACTCAAAATGTCCGGGTTGCACAACCGCTGTCCCAGCTGGACATAAACCTCCCGACGAGGCGGTCATTGACAGAATCCTTCATCGCCCCACCAAGCTACAAGAGCTTTGTGATGAACTACAATATGCAGGGGATGGTGAAGACCATTCCCAAGTATTCTCAATGCTGAAGTCAGAGAGGTTGAAATCAAGAAAGAACATCAAGTGTTGATGGTCAATAAGACCACTAAGTTCAAGAAGGGCAAGGGTAAGAAGAACTTCAAGAAGGACGGCAAGGATGTTGCCGCCCGCAAGCCGCTTGCCGGGAAGAAGTCAAAGAATGGACCCAAGCCTGAGACTGAGTGCTTTTATTGCAAGGGAAGGGTCACCGAAGCGGAACTGCCCCAAATACTTAGCGGATAAGAAGTCCGCAACACCAAAGGTATATTTGATATACATGTAATCGATGTGTACCTTACCAAGATCGTAGTAACTCCTGGGTATTTGATACCGTGTCGTTGCTCATATTTGTAACTCACAGCAGGAGCTGCGGAATAAGCGGAGATCGGCGGCGACGAGGTGACGATGCGCGCCGGGAATGGTTCCAGAGTCGATGTGATCGCCGTCGGCACGCTACCTCTACATTTACCTACGGGATTAGTTTTGAACCTTAATAATTGTTATTTGGTGCCAAGTTTGAGCATGAACATTGTATCTGGATCTCGTTTAATGCGAGATGGCTACTCATTTAAATCCGAGAATAATGGTTGTTCTATTTATATGAGAGATATGTTTTATGGTCATGCTCAAATGTTCAATGGTTTATTCTTAATGAGTCTCGAGCGTAATGTTACACATATTCATAGCGTGAATACCAAAAGATGCAAAGTTGATAACGACAGTCCCACATACTTGTGGCACTGCCGCCTTGGTCACATTGGTGTCAAGCGCATGAAGAAGCTCCATGCTGATGGACTTTTGGAGTCTCTAGATTATGAATCATTTGACACATGCGAACCATGCCTCATGGGCAAGATGACCAAGACTCCGTTCTCCGGAACAATGGAGCGAGCAACCAACTTGTTGGAAATCATACATACCGATGTAAAAGGTCCAATGAGCGTTGAGGCTCGCGGAGGATATCATTATGTTCTCACTCTCACAGATGACTTGAGTAGATATGGGTATGTCTACTTGATGAAACACAAGTCTGAGACCTTTGAAAGGTTCAAGGAATTTCAGAATGAAGTAGAGAATCAAAGTGACCGAAAGATAAAATTCTTACGATCAGATCATGGAGGAGAATATTTAAGTCACGAATTTGGTACACACTTAAGAAAATGTGGAATCGTTTCACAACTCACGCCGCCTGGAACACCTCAGCGTAATGGTGTGTCCGAACGTCGTAATCGCACTCTATTGGATAAGTTGCGATCCATGATGTCTCTTACCGATTTACCGCTATCATTTTGGGGATACGCTCTAGAGACAGCTACATTCACTTTAAATAGGGCACCGTCTAAATCCGTTGAGACGACACCGTATGAATTATGGTTTGGGAAGAAACCTAAGCTGTCGTTTCTAAAAGTTTGGGGATGCGATGCTTATGTCAAGAAACTTCAACCTGAAAAGCTCGAACCCAAGTCGGAAAAATGCGTCTTCATAGGATACCCTAAAGAAACCATTGGGTATACCTTCTACTTAAGATCCGAGGGCAAGATCTTTGTTGCCAAGAACGGATCCTTTCTGGAAAAAGAGTTTCTCTCGAAAGAAGTAAGTGGGAGGAAAGTAGAACTCGATGAAGTACTACCTCTTGAACAGGTAAGTAGTGCAGCTCAGGAAAATGTTCCTGTGATGCCTACACCAACTGAAGAGGAAAATAATGATGATGATCAAGGTACTTCGGATCAAGTTGCTACCAACTCAGAGGTCCACAAGGACACGCCCGCACTGCAGTGGTACGGCAACCCTGTCCCGGAAATCATGTTGTTGAACAACGGTGAACCTTCGAACTTGTCAGGACCCCGATTCCAAGTCACATCGACCTAGCTGGTAACACCTCATATCACTTTGCGGCCTCACGCACGGTATTCCCACGGTGTCGCCTTACCATGGCCCGGACCGCTTTGCGTCTTTTGGCTCACGATATGATAGTGTCGCTAGCATCCACATGACAAAGAACCCGGGCCGACATGGCTAGTCGTGAACCCAAAGCGGCACTAACCTATGGGGACAGGCATACATGAAACACTTCGAGCATGTCGGTCATCAACGATGAACTCGGGCTGTAGCACTGGCTAACAGACTCCGTATCCCGGCTGTAGCGGGCTAGGCAGGACTCGAGTATCATCGCGACATTTCCCGAAGGGACGTATATAGGAACGAAATGAATCACATGCCGCCAGTCAAGTGTCCAAGCAGTAGTGCTGGGCTAGCAGGACTCGTGAACCGGCTGTAGCGGACTACTATCGCCGTAGCACGAGACTACATTTCCCCATATGAGAGGCTGCCAAGGATAAACAACTAGTTTGTCGGATCCCACTCATACCAAGCATTTCAATCATACACGCAATATGCCCGATATGAGTAAATACAACAAGGCATCACAACAAAACTCTACAACTCAAGTACTTTATTTAAGAGGCCCGAGGAGCCATACATAACATAGTCATACAGGTAGGGGTCACATGACCCAACACTCAAGTCATACAATCATACAAGCACATGCGGAAGCAAACTAGTCTGAGTACGCACTCTAGAAAGAAAGAAAGCTTGTTGGAGCCTTTCTATCTACAATGGCCCTTCACAAGTCTTAGATCGCCACCGGTGGCTAGTTTACTCGTCAAGTCAACATCTACATAGAATCCGTCGGAGGGGTAGTATAGTCCTCTAAAAATATTGATTACAAACATGAGTACAAAGTACTCAGCAAGTCTTACCACGTAATCCTATCATACATGCACATTCTCAAGGAAGGAAGTGGAGTTATTTGCAGCAAGCCAGCTTTGACTCTTGGCTAAGCTATCCTCGTATCACCACTTTGTAAAGCATTTTGTCGCATTACGAGTCCACTAATCACCATCACAATACTCCACCGTGGATCCTCTCTCGTCATCCCCGAGAGGGCCATCCACGATACTCACACTTATCTTGAGGCTTTTAGTAGTATCCATTTACTTGTCTATGAACTGATATAGGTAACCCGAAGTCCTTCTCCGTGGACACGGCTATTCAATAGATCATATTTAACCCTGCAGGGTATACTTCTTCACACACGCTCACCACTTATCGCCGCGTTTACGACATGTACTGCAACCTTCAAGCGGAAGCCCAACGTGGGTGTCGGCCTCAGCCTACCCAAACACTCAAGTCCCTAGTCCAGGTTTATCGCCTATTCGGTTCCATCCGCAGGAGTCCGCCGAGGTTTCCCATACAGCCCGAACGATGTGTGCAGGGTTCCCGAGATACCAAACGGGCACTGCACACAACCACGGTGCCTACCGCAACACAACCCACCCCTAAGGTCAGCGTATGCGTGCCCCAAAGATGCTACAAACACCGAAACTACTTGCAACTCCCGGACTATGAACAAGGGTGGTTAAGAAGCCGAGAGGGTCAATTAAGGATCCCAATGTGTGGTAGTAATCTGTTCATGGATCACAAACACAGATCTCAGTTCTTAAGTTCGGCTTCAATGAAACAACCCACCATGTACTCCTACATGGCCTCTCATCGATACCTTTACCAAATCGTGTTCAACACTTTCACTCTCGAACCAACACAACCTTTCACTCCAGCTCATCATCCCGATGAGCCGACTGACACAACTCTAAGCATAGCAAGCATAGCATGGTAGGAATCACAAACATGGCTCAATCAACTCCTACACATACTAGTGGGTTTCATCTAGTTATTGTGGCAATGACAGTCATGCAAAGGAAGTGGGTTCAACTACCGCAGCACACAACAGTTTGAATCGTGTTGTCTTAATGCAGTAAACGAGAGCGTTTAGAACATGGGTTTGTATCGAATGATCAATGAGTTGCTTGCCCGATGGAACTGGGGTAGAGAACTGCCCTTCGATGGGTAGTCGAGGTTATCTTCAGGCGTAACCTATCATGAAAGCACACCGAAATAAACACACAAGACAATATGCAACAATATGATGCATGCTATGACATGGCAATATGGATGTGTGTTGGCCTAATGCAAGTTGAAAGAATAGGGGATGAACTCATTTGAATCAAGGATTCAAATGATAGCTCATTTGAGTTAGTCCTAATGGTGCAATATCTTATTCTGGTTATTCAGCATAGTTAACTTGTTTTAACATGCATGAAACCTGTACCAATGGATAGAGTGTATTTTTCTGATAATTTTTCATATATAAATCTTTGCATTTGGAGTTATAGATAAAAGTTATAAGCATTTGAAATTTGAATTATATTCTGAATTTACTATATCAAAATAAATCCAGAATTTGAATTAATGCGTCAACATGAGGTCAGCGTGACGTCGGGGTCAACGGGTCATCCAGGTCAAACTGACCAGTGGGACCCGCATGTCGTGGTTAGTTTAACTAATTAACTTAATTAGAACTAATCCTAATTAGTTAACCGGGGTCCACCGTCATTGACTCGTATCAGATCAACAGGCCCACGATCGTGGTCGATGGTCAACTCGCGGCGTCTAGCCACCGGCGAGGCCAGGCGCCAAGCGGGCAAAGTGCTTTTGCACTTTCCGCCACCAAATGGGGCGAGGAGCATCTACGTGGAGCTGAGATGAACCGCAGCTTTCGGTGAGGTTAGTTGGGGTAGGGGTGGCCGGAGTTGGCACCGGCGACGAGTCGGGCGGCGGCCGGGGCTCGGGTGATGTCGGGCTAGTTGCTAGGGGGCAAGGTGAGGCGCGTGGAGTGCATAGTTAGACCCAACGCGACACGGTGAGTGCGATGGACACGGTGGCGTGGCCGTTGGGTGGCCGAAGCCTCGTCGGCGACGAGCTCCGCGGCGGTGGGTTCGGGCGATCGTGGTTGGGACGTTGTGGTGCACGAGGAAGAGAATGGAGAGGATGGGGAGGTAGCCAGGCTCACGGTGATCTCGTAGAGAGCCTCGTCGGGGTCGGGGATGCTCTGATGCGGCGGCGACGGCGAAGGGGATCTTCGGCGGCTTCAAGCTCGGACGAGGTCGGTGTAGTGGCTTCGGGGCACTTAGAGCGAGCGGGACTTGGCTAGCTAGGGGTAATGGAGTGCGGCGGAGCTCCTGGACATGGTGGGGAGGAGCATGGACGGCGGGGAGCACGGCGTCGGCGGTGGCGCGTCGGCGATGGCGTCGGCCAGGTTGGGGAAGAGCGAGAGAGAGGAGGCAGGGGGAGACTGGCGTGTCCGGGGGGTCGGGGCGACGACGTGGAGGCCGTCCAGGGCGGCGAAGCGGCGAGGGGTGAAGCAGGTGGCGGCCAGCTGCGTGGCGCGCCCTGCGCTCGCCGGGCGGGCACCAGTTGCTGCTCAAGCCGAGCCAAGCAGCTCACGGCGGGCTGCTGGGCTGGGCCGGCAGTGGGCTGGGCACGGCGTCAGTAGGTTTTTCCTTTTTAGTCTTTTTCTAATTTCTGAACTTTGTGGGGTTTATTTAAAATACCAAAACTATTTTAAAAATCACCAAAATGCTCCTGGTCACTTGTTGGAATATTCCCAACATGAAACATTTTGGTTTGACAATTTTGAACATTTAAAATATTTTATATAATTTAAAATGCCCAAGTTCAAAACTTGTGGATTAATCCTAGAACCCTTAGATGACCTAGAAAATGGTGCACCTTCTTTGACATGGGTTCTGAACCCAAGTAAAGAGGATGAACATTTTGAAGGGCATTTGATTCATTGAAATAAATTTTAGTAAACCCTAGTTGTTTTAAAGGGGGTGTTCGGGGTTTCTGCCTTCCCCATTTCAAATTCAAATGAAATTTAAACATGATGCACACCTAATGCATGGTCTAACCGGGATGTGACAACTCACCCCACTCAAAAGAATCTCGTCCCGAGATTTAGGATCTGCTGCGAAAAAGGTGGGATACTCAAGTCGAAGACGATCCTCCCTTTCCCAAGTTGCTTCTTGCTCGGAATGGTTTGACCATTGAACCTTTAGAAACTTGATATTCGGCGCCGAGTGGTACGCTCGGTTTGATCGAGGATACGAACGGGATATTCTCGATAGGTGAGGTTATCTTGGAGATCAAGCGTTTAGTGGTCCACTCCACGGATAGGATCCGAGAAGCAACGCCGAGTTGGGAAACGTGGAAGACATCATGGACTCGGAAGATGCGGAGGTAGTTCCAATTGGTAGGCAACTTCCCTCGCTTGGCAAGAATGCGAAAGGGTCCAATGTAACGAGGAGCCAACTTGCCTTTGATACCAAACGATGGGTTCCTTTAGAGGAGTAACCGAAGGTAAGCCTTCTCGCCAATTTCATAAGTCATAGGCTTATGCTTGCGGTCATATTGGCTCTTTTGACGAGATTGGGCTGTTTTCAATTTCTCACGAATAACGCGAACCTGCTCTTCTGCTTCCTGAATCATGTCCGGGCCAAAGAGTTGTCTCTCCCCGGTTTCTGACCAGTTAAGAGGCGTTCGACATTTCCGTCCATAAAGAACTTCGAAAGGGGCTTTGCCCAAGCTGGCTTGATAGCTATTGTTATAAGCGAACTCGCGAATGGAAGGCATCTCTCCCAATTCATGCCGAAAGAGATGATGAAGCTCAAGCATATCCTCTAGGATTTGATTGACTCGTTCTACTTGACCACTTGATTGGGGATGGAAAGCGGTGCTAAAGGAGAGACGAGTTCCCATAGCGTTTTGGAAACTTTCCCAAAATCGAGAGGTGAAGAGACTTCCACGGTCGGAGTTAATCTCCAATGGAACACCATGAAGAGACACTATTCGAGAGATGTACAATTCAGCTAGCTGGCTAGCGGTTATACTCTCACGAACAGGTAGGAAATGGGCTACTTTGGAAAGACGATCAACGACAACGAAGATAGCGTTATTCCCTCTCTTGGTCCTGGGAAACCCGGTAATGAAGTCCATACCGATCTTATCCCATTTCCATTCAGGAATTTCCAAAGGTTGAAGGGTACCAGCAGGCCGTTGATGCTCGCTTTAACTCGATTTACGACGCCGCGATTAGCAATGTATTGAGCGATTTCTCTCTTCATCCTAGTCCACCAAAACCTCTGGCGTAGATCTTGATACATTTTAGTACTACCAGGATGAATGGTGAGAGGAGAGTCATGAGCTTCCTTAAGGATCAATTGCCGTAGCTGTTGTTTCTTGGGAACCACCAAGCGGTTCTCAAAGAGAAGAACACCTCGTTCATCTATGGAGAAACATTTAGCAGCTCCGCTAGCAATGTTCTCCTTGATCCGAGATATTCCTCTATCATACTGCTGAGCAGCTATGATTCGATCCGTGAGGTCGGGTTTCGCCACCAGGGTAGAAAGGAATCCTCGAGGAACAATGTGAAGATTAAGCTTACGGAATTCCTCGTGGAGAATTGGTTGACTTTGTTGTAACATCAGATTGTTACAATAAGATTTGCGACTTAGTGCGTCGGCCATGACATTGGCCTTGCCTGGGGTGTAGGATATTCCTAAGTCGAAATCTGTAATCAACTCGACCCAACGTCTTTGCCTGAGATTCAAATCCGGTTGGGTGAAGATATATTTCAGACTTTGGTGATCAGTGTAGATTTCGCAACGATTACCCGTAAGATAATGTCGCCAGGTTTTGAGTGCATGAACCATCGCTGCAAGCTCTAGATCGTGTGGGGTAGTTATCCTCATGTGGACGAATCGCCGAGAAGCGTAAGCAATCACATGACGATCTTGCATGAGTATGCAACCTAGTCCTTGTCGCGAGGCGTCGCAATAGATAATAAAGTCCTTAGAGAAATCTGGTGGAACAAGTACGGGAGCAGATGTCAGGCGTCTTTTCAGTTCCTGAAAGCTGATCTCGCACTGTGGCGTCCATTCGAACTTCTTATCTTTCTTGAGGAGTTCGGTTAGAGGTTTAGCAACTTTAGAGAAATTCTCGTGAAGCGGCGACAATAGCTCGCTAAACCGAGGAAACTCCGAACTTGCTTGACCGATTCGGTGGAGTCCAATCAAGGACGGCTTGAACTCGCTTCGGGATTGACAGCAATGCCCTTTCCAGAGATTACATGTCCTAGATAGGTCACTTCGGTAACCGAATTCACATTTAGAGAATTTGGCATAAAGGCGGTGCTCTCAAGTTTCATCAATACTAGCCTTAGGTGTTCGCATGTTCTTCCTCATTCTTGGAGTAGATGAGTATATCATCGAGGTATACCACGATTTAATTTATCTAAATACTCCATGAAGATGGAGTTCATTAACCGAGAGAAAGTGGCTGGAGCATTGGTTAATCCGAAGGACATGATGGTGTACTCGTATTGGCCATAACGAGTGACAAAGGCCGTTTTGGGAATGTCCCCGTTCTTGATTTTGATTTGATGGTAGCCCAACCTCAAATCCATCTTGAAAAGATCGAGGATCCAGCGAGCTGATCATACAGTCGTTGATCCCGGGAGCGGATACTTGTTCTTGATAGTGACCAAATTGACAGTGTCGGTAATCTACAACCATCCGATCCGTACCATCCTTCTTCTTGACGAAGAGGACGGGCAAGCCCATGGAGATGAACTAGGACGGATGAAACCCTTTTGCAAGGACTCATCGAGTTGTTTCTTAAGTTCAGCTAGTTCTAGGGGTGCCATCTTATAAGGTCTTCTAGAGATTGGGACGGTTCCGGAATAAGATCTATCACGAACTCGACATCCCCGTCGGTGGAACACTGGCAGTTCCTCCGAAAGACATCCGGAAATCACGGACTACCGGAATATCTTCGAGGTCCGGAAGGGGTTGGCATTTAAGGAGTAAAGTGGCGCTTAGACACTCGGGTTAAAACATCCACTGTTTTGCCCAAGGATGGGTAAGTTGAACAGTTTAGTAGAGCAATCAATCTTAGCGTAATGGGCTGACATCCATCCATACCCAAGATGATGTTTATGTCCGAGGACTTAAGAGCTATTAGAGATGCAAGAAAGACTAATCTGTCGACAAGAATTTCATTCCCATGACTTATTCTAGAGGTTTGCCATCTAGAACCAGGAGTTTGAATTTCCATGGAGGTAGGCATGTCACGAATGTGGTGTTGTGCAATCGAGCATAGCTCTCGTAAATAAATGAATGAGATGCTCCAAGATCAAAAGAACAGTTGCGGATGGCAATTAACAAGAAGCGCATCGAGGACGACGTTGGGATCCTCATAGGTTTCTTCAGCAGAGACATAGTTGACATGGCCACGGCGGTGGCAACTGGTTTAGCATAGGGCACCTTTCCTGCTGGCTTGCCGCGCCAACAGACTTTCCAGCTTGATTGGGGTTGTTCTGGGACACTCTCGGATATAGTGGCCTGCCTCTCCACATTTGAAGCAAGTGATCACATTTGGTCGTGGAGCAGCACTAGCAGTTGGACCTCCATAAGTCTTGGGTGGAAAATACGGCTGGTTGGGGCGAGGCGCCAAGGATGGCCTCGGGTGTACCTGGTGGTAGAGCAGTATTTGGAACCCAAACCCGCGCTTCGGGATCCAGAGCCGGATGACGATCCGAGTCACGGATGTGCTTATGTGAAGCCTCAAAATCAGTCTGCCTTGCCAAGTGACGATAGCCTTATTGACTAGCTTCGGAAAGAGGTGCACTCATGCAGACGGAGATCTCGGCGTAGCTCGGGGCTAAGTCCCTTGCGGAACCTTGCCTGCTTCTTAGCATCGGTAGATACTTCTTCGGGAGCATAACGTGCTAACCTCCCAAACTCACGGCTGTAGGCATCCACTGTCAGCCTACCTTGGGTGAAACTGCAGAATTCCTCACGTTTGCGGTCCATAAGACCTTCTGGAATATGGTGCTCACGGAAGGCGGCACTGAATTCATCCCAAGTTGTAACTTGTCCAGCCGGACGCATAGCCTCATAATTTTCCCACCAGAGACTAGCAGGGCCTTCCAGATGATAGGCGGCAAAGGTAACCTTGTCAGCCTCAGCCACGTTGGCGGAACGCAGCTTGTGGTGGATGCTGCGGAGCCAATCATCTGCGTCGAGAGGCTCGATGGAACATTTGAATTTTGGAGGATATAGCTTGACGAAATCATTGAGTGAAACCACATCGCTTCTTGGCTGGCGTGCTGTGTTTTGTTCAATCCGCCCAATAAGCGGTTGGTTTCGCTTATTGCATTCTCGCTTCCAAAGATCACCTCGGCCAAAGATGGCGGTTGCGCAGATTCTCATTTCTGGCTGCACTGGCTTCTCCCTGCTCTGGAACAGCAGGAGTGTTGCGAGTGTTGACCATCCTGGGAGACAAAGCAAAGGTTTAAACCAGGATGGCAGAATTTAACAAGGAAGTGCGGAAGGTAATGGACAGCATGGAATGCAAAGATGTTCATCCGTATGACATGGTAATATAAAACTGCCATATATATATACCAACGGTCATACACACCATTCATAGTTTAGTACAAGCCTGACGGAGTACAACTATAAGGAAAGGCGTTACATCTCATCGGAAGCATCCCAACATCTATACATTATTTTTCTACACTTCCGGAACGATACACACTAAGTCGTATTCCACGAGTCACGCAGGACGGTGGAAACACAACCATTACCATACTAGGAATACTACTACTATCTCAGGCAGCTCCATAGTAGTCCTCATAGAAGTCACCACCCAGACCTGGAAGTGGAACATGATCGTCCGGAAACAGACAATCCTGTGGGGCCTGTGGACCATAAGGACTCGGATGTGGCCGTGGACCAACAAACGGTGGCAGACGGGGCCCACGAGGAGGAATGATGCCTCCAACCTCACGCCACTCCATGAAGTCTGGCAGACTCGCCCGCACAGGGTACAAGTCTCTCATGTCCATATATCCGCTTGCACGGTGCAAACCTAGTCGAGTAGCCCAGTGGTCGAACGGGCATTAAAAGCTCCATACGCAAGGCCCGGTTCTCACGGTCCTTGTCCTCCAAAGAACTCAGAGTAGTGCGAAGGAGTGAGTCCTCATGGAATGCATCGCTGTACAAACCTCAAGGTAGCCATGCGCCCGTGAAGGGATGCCGCATATAGCGAAAATCGGTGTTGCTCGGCAAAGCGTTCGCTCGAATAATAGTCATCATGGAATAGGCTGCATCTTGCACGACATTCCAATAGTGATTCCGAGCCCATAGGAACAGTGAAGTGGCTCAAGAGCTCGGGGTAAGATGGATAAATCCGACCGTGCATAGATATTGGCTTTGATTGAAATCCTAAACTGCTCCTCGACGGTATATTCAGGATACCATCGATAACCAGACTCAATCATCACCCGGACCAGCATTGCCGTGTGACCGCACACATCAATGCAACGGGTTAGGCGAACCACTTGGTTCTGGGGGCGGGTGGCCATCTGAAAGCACAGCCACAATGCAAAGGCATTAGAATTCCTAGGGAAAATCGGGCAGCATAACATCTGTAAATGCTCAACATCAGATTTGAGACATTCAAAATCAGATTGCAAAACCACTCAACAACATCATATCAAGGTTCTGGTTCAAATGATAGCATACTAAAATTTAGTAGCACTGAACTGAGGATGTAACCAACAATCCTATAAGTTACTACGGATTAGTAACACGTGAACCTGATAGAGAGAAGAGAGCCTAGTCCTATACCCACGTCGAATGAGAAGAGGATGACTCAGATCAGAGGGCATAAGGTAAAGGAGTAAAAGAGCCTTATGTTCCTCCCACAATCAATTCCCTACATATAACTAAAGCATTTCTAGACTCAACTTCACCAGTTTGGCTTAGCGAACCTACAGCAGCCCTGCTCTGATGCCAACGCTGTCAGGACCCCGATTCCAAGTCACATCGACCTAGCTGGTAACACCTCATATCACTTTGCGGCCTCACGCACGGTATTCCCACGGGTGTCGCCTTACCATGGCCCGGGACCGTTTGCGTCTTTTGGCTCACGATATGATAGTGTCGCTAGCATCCACATGACAAAGAACCCGGGCCGACATGGCTAGTCGTGAACCCAAAGCGGCACTAACCTATGGGGACAGGCATACATGAAACACTTCGAGCATGTCGGTCATCAACGTATGAACTCGGGCTGTAGCACTGGCTAACAGGACTCCGGTATCCCGGCTGTAGCGGCTAGGCAGGACTCCGAGTATCATCGCGTGACATTTCCCCGAAGGGACAGACATAGGAACGAAATGAATCACATGCTGGCCAGTCAAGTGTCCAAGCAGTAGTGCTGGGCTAGCAGGACTCCGATGAACCGGGCTGTAGCGGACTACTATCGCTCAGAAGCACGAGACTACATTTCCCCATATGAGAGGCTGCCAAGGATAAACAACTAGTTTGTCGGATCCCACTCATACCAAGCATTTCAATCATACACGCAATATGCCCGATATGAGTAAATACAACAAGGCATCACAACAAAACTCTACAACTCAAGTACTTTATTTAAGAGGCTCAGGAGCCATACATAACATAGTCATACAGGTAGGGTCACATGACCCAACACTCAAGTCATACAATCATACAAGCACATGCGGAAGCAAACTAGTCTCGAGTACGCACTCTAGAAAGAAAGAAAGCTTGTTGGAGCCTTTCTATCTACAATGGCCCTTCACAAGTCTTAGATCGCCACCTGGGTGGCCAGTTTACTCGTCGAAGTCAACATCTACATAGAATCCGTCGGAGGGGGTAGTATAGTCCTCTGAAAAATATTGATTAAGCAAACGTGAGTACAAAGTACTCAGCAAGTCTTACCACAGAATCCTATCATACATGCACATTCTCAAGGAAGGAAGTGGAGTTATTTGCAGCAAGCCAGCTTTGACTCTTGGCTAAGCTATCCTACGTATCACCACTTTGTAAAGCATTTTGTCGTACACGAGTCCACTAATCACCATCACAATACTCCACCGTGGATCCTCTCTCGTCATCCCCGAGAGGGCCATCCACGATACTCACACTTATCTTGAGGCTTTTAGTAGTATCCATTTACTTGTCTATGAACTGATATAGGTAACCCAGAAGTCCTTCTCCGTGGACACGGCTATTCGAATAGATCATATTTAACCCTGCAGGGGTATACTTCTTCACACACGCTCTCACCACTTATCGTCGTTTACGACATGTACTGCAACCTTCAAGCGGAAGCCCAACGTGGGTGTCGGCCTCAGCCTACCCAAACACTCAAGTCCCTAGTCCAGGTTTATCGCCTATTCGGGTTCCATCCGCAGGAGTCCGCCGAGGTTTCCCATACAGCCCGAGAACGATGTGTGCAGGGTTCCCGAGATACCAAACGGGCACTTTCGGTACACCAACCCACGGTGCCTACCGCAACACAACCCACCCCTAAGGTCAGCGCTATGCGTGCGCCCCAAAGATGCTACAAACACCGAAACTACTTGCAACTCCCGGACTATGAACAAGGGTGGTTAAGAAGCCGAGAGGGTCAATTAAGGATCCCAATGTGTGGTAGTAATCTGTTCATGGATCACAAACACAGATCTCAGTTCTTAAGTTCGGCTTCAATGAAACAACCCACCATGTACTCCTACATGGCCTCTCATCGATACCTTTACCAAATCGTGTTCAACACTTTCACTCTCGAACCAACACAATCTTTCACTCCAGGTTCATCATCCCGATGAGCCGACACTGACACAACTCTAAGCATAGCAAGCATAGCATGGTAGGAATCACAAACATGGCTCAATCAACTCCTACACATACTAGTGGGTTTCATCTAGTTATTGTGGCAATGACAGTCATGCAAAGGAAGTGGGTTCAACTACCGCAGCACACAACAGTTTGAATCGTGTTGTCTTAATGCAGAAACGAGAGCGAAGCGAGAACATGGGTTTGTATCGAATGATCAATGAGTTGCTTGCCCGATGGAACTGGGTAGAGAACTGCCCTTCGATGGGTAGTCGAGGTTATCTTGAGGCGTAACCTATCATGAAAGCACACCAAATAAACACACAAGACAATATGCAACAATATGATGCATGCTATGACATGGCAATATGGATGTGTGTTGGCCTAATGCAAGTTGAAAGAACAGGGATGAACTCATTTGAATCAAGGATTCAAATGATAGCTCATTTGAGTTAGTCCTAATGGTGCAATATCTTATTCTGGTTATTCAGCATAGTTAACTTGTTTTAACATGCATGAAACCTGTACCAATGGATAGAGTGTATTTTTCTGATAATTTTCATATATAAATCTTTGCATTTGGAGTTATAGATAAAAAGTTATAAGCATTTGAAATTTGAATTATATTCGAATTTACTATATCAAAATAAATCCAATTTGAATTAATGCGTCGAGATGAGGTCAGCGTGACGTCAGGGGTCAACGGGGTCATCCAGGTCAAACTGACCAGTGGGACCCGCATGTCAGGGTTAGTTTAACTAATTAACTTAATTAGAACTAATCCTAATTAGTTAACCGGGGTCCACCTGTCATTGACTCGAATCAGTCAACAGGCCCACATCGGGGTCGATGGTCAACTCGCGGCGTCTAGCCACCGCAAAACCGGCCTGCGGCGGGGCAAAGTGCTTTTGCACTTTCCGGCCACCAAATGGGGCGCGGGGAGCATCTACGTGGAGCTGGAGATGAACCGCAGCTTTCGGTGAGGTTAGTTGGGGTAGGGGTGGCCGGAGTTGGCACCGGCGACGAGTCGGGCGGCGGCCGGGGCTCGGGTGATGTCGGGCTAGTTGCTAGGGGGCAAGGTGAGGCGCGTGGAGTGCATAGTTAGACCCAACGCGACACGGTGAGTGCGATGGACACGGTGGCGTGGCCGTTGGGTGGCCGGAGCCTCGTCGGCGACGAGCTCCGCGGCGGTGGGTTCGGGCGATCGTGGTTGGGACGTTGTGGTGCGAGGAAGAGAATGGAGAGGATGGGGAGGTAGCCAGGCTCACGGTGATCTCGTGAGACCTCGTCGGGGTCGGGATGCTCGATCGGCGGCGACGGCGAAGGGATCTCCGCGGCTTCAAGCTCGGTCGAGGTCGGTGTAGTGGCTTCGGGGCACTTAGAGCGAGCGGGACTTGGCTAGCTAGGGGTAATGGAGTCCGGCGGAGCTCCCGGACATGGTGGGGAGGAGCATGGAGGGCGGGAGCACGGCGTCGGCGGTGGCGCGGCGGGCGATGGCGTCGGCCAGGTTGGGGAAGAGCGAGAGAGAGGCGGGGGGAGACCGGCGTGTCCGGGGTCGGGCGACGACGTGGAGGCCGTCGAGGCGGCGAGCGGCGAGGGGTGAAGCAGGCGGCGGCCAGCTGCGTGGCGCGCCTGCGCTCGCCGGCGAGGCACCAGTTGCTGCTGGCCGAGCCAAGCAGCTTCATTGGCAGCTTGCTGGCTGGGCTGGGCAGCAGTGGGCGAACACGCGCGTCAGTGTTTTTTTCCTTTTTTAGTCTTTTTCTAATTTCTGTAACTTTGTGGGGTTTATTTAAAATACCAAAACTATTTTAAAAATCACCAAAATGCTCCTGGTCACTTGTTGGAATATTCCCAACATGAAACATTTTGGTTTGACAATTTTTGAACATTTAAAATATTTTATATAATTTAAAATGCCCAAGTTCAAAACTTTGTGGATTAATCCTGGAACCCTTAGATGACCTAGAAAATGGTGCACCTTCTTTGACATGGGTTCTGAACCCAAGTAAAGAGGATGAACATTTTGAAGGGCATTTCGGATTCATTGAAATAAATTTTAGTAAACCCTAGTTGTTTTAAAGGGGGGGTGTTCTGGGGTTTCCTGCCTTCCCCATTTCAAATTCAAATGAAATTTAAACATGATGCACACCCTAATGCATGGTCTAACTGGGATGTGACAACTCACCCCCACTCAAAAGAATCTCGTCCCGAGATTTAGGATCTGTTGCGAAAAAGGTGGGATACTCAAGTCGAAGACGATCCTCCCTTTCCCAAGTTGCTTCTTGATCGGAATGGTTTGACCATTGAACCTTTAGAAACTTGATATTTCGACGTCGAGTGGTACGCTCGGTTTGATCGAGGATACGAACGGGATATTCTCGATAAGTGAGGTTATCTTGGAGATCAAGCGTTTCGTGGTCCACTCCACGGATAGGATCCGAGAAGCAACGCCTGAGTTGGGAAACGTGGAAGACATCATGGACTCTGGAAAGATGCAGAGGTAGTTCCAATTGGTAGGCAACTTCCCCTCGTTTGGCAAGAATGCGAAAGGGTCCAATGTAACGAGGAGCCAACTTGCCTTTGATACCGAAACGATGGGTTCCCTTTAGAGGAGTAACCCGAAGGTAAGCCTTCTCGCCAATTTCATAAGTCATAGGCTTATGCTTGCGGTCATATTGGCTCTTTTGACGAGATTGGGCTGTTTTCAATTTCTCACGAATAACGCGAACCTGCTCTTCAAGGGATTGGCAAGTTCAAGGGATTGACTACGATGAGACTTTCTCTCCCGTAGCGAAGCTTAAGTCCGTCCGAATCATGTTAGCAATTGCCGCATACTATGATTATGAGATATGGCCGATGGACGTCAAAACAGCGTTCCTTAACGGTTATCTTAAGGAAGAGCTGTATATGATGCAGCCGGAAGGTTTTGTCGATCCTAAGAATGCTAACAAAGTATGCAAGCTCCAGCGATCCATTTATGGGCTGGTGCAAGCATCTCGGAGTTGGAACATTCGCTTTGATGAGATGATCAAAGCGTTTGGGTTCATCTTGAGACTTATGGAGAAGCCTGCGTTTACAAGAAAGTGAGTGGGAGCTCAGAGCATTTCTCATATTATATGTAGATGACATACTTTTGATGGGAAATGATATAGAACTCTTGGACAGCATTAAGGCCTACTTGAATAAAAGTTTTTCAATGAAAGACCTTGGAGAAGCTGCTTATATATTAGGCATCAAGATCTATAGAGATAGATCGAGACGCCTCATAGGTCTTTCACAAAGCACATACCTTGATAAGATTTTGAAGAAGTTCAAAATGGATCAGTCCAAGAAAGGGTTCTTGCCTGTACTACAAGGTGTGAGATTGAGCTCGGCTCAATGCCCGACCACGGCAAAAGATAAAGAAGAGATGAGTGTCATCCCCTATGCTTCAGCCATAGGATCTATTATGTATGGCATGCTGTGTACCAGACCTGATATAAACCTTGCCGTAAGTTTGGTAGGAAGGTACCAAAGTAATCCCGGCAAGGAAAACTGGACAGCGGTCAAGAATATCCTAAAGTACCTGAAAAGGACGAAGGACATGTTTCTCATTTATGGAGGTGACGAAGAGCTCGTCGTAAAGGGTTACGTCGATGCTAGCTTCGACACGGATCTGGATGACTCTAAGTCACAAACCGGATACGTGTATATGTTGAATGGTGGAGCGATGGCTGGTGCAGCTGCAAGCGAGCGTCGTGGCGGGATCTACATGTGAAGCGGAGTACATGGCAGCCTCGGAGGCAGCACATGAAGCAATTTGGGTGAAGGAGTTCATCACCGACCTAGGAGTCATACCCAATGCGTCGGGGCCGATCAAACTCTTCTGTGACAACACTGGGGCTATTGCACTTGCCAAGGAGCCCAGGTTTCACAAGAAGACCAGGCACATCAAGCGTCGCTTCAACTCCATCCATGAAAATGTTCAAGATGGAGACATAGAAATTTGTAAAGTGCATACGGATCTGAATGTCGCAGATCCGTTGACTAAACCTCTTCCGCGGGCAAAACATGATCAACACCAGAACTCTATGGGTGTTCGATTCATCACAATGTAACTAGATTATTGACTCTAGTGCAAGTGGGAGACTGTTGGAAATATGCCCTAGAGGCAATAATAAAAGCATTATTATTATATTTCCTTGTTCATGATAATTGTCTTTTATTCATGCTATAATTGTATTATCCGGAAATCGTAATACATGTGTGAATACATAGACTACAATACGTCCCTAGTAAGCCTCTAGTTGACTAGCTCGTTGGTCAACAGATAGTCATGGTTTCCTGACTATGGACATCAGATGTCATTGACAACGGGATCACGTCATTAGGAGAATGACGTGATGGACAAGACCCAATCCTAAGCATAGCACAAGATCGTGTAGTTCGTTTTGCTAGAGCTTTTCCAATGTCAAGTATCTCTTCCTTAGACCTTGAGATCGTGTAACTCCGGATACCGTAGGAATGCTTTGGGTGTACCAAACGTCACAACGTAATCGGGTGACTATAAAGGTGCACTACGGTATCTCCGAAAGTGTCATTGGGTTGACACGGATCGAGACAGGATTTGTCACTCCGTATAATGGAGAGGTATCACTGGGCCCACTCGGTAGTGCATCATCATAATGAGCTCAAAGTGACCAAGTGTCTGTCACGGGATCATGCATTACGGTACAAGTAAAGTGACTTGCGGTAATGAGACTGAGCGAGGTATTGGGATACCGACGATCGAGTCTCAAGCGAGTAACATATCGTCGACAAAGGGAATAGTATACGGGTTGCTTGAATCCTTGACATCGTGGTTCATCGATGACATCATCGAGGAGCATGTAGGAGCCAACATGGGTATCCAGATCCCGCTGTTGGTTATTGACCGAGAGCGTCTCGGTCATGTCGCATGTCTCCCGAACCCGTAGGGTCTACACATAAGGTTCGGTGGCGCTAGGGTTATTAGGAAGACTTGTATGTGATTACGAATGTTGTTGAGTCCGGATGAGATCCCGGACGTCACGAGGAGTTCGGAATAGTCCGAGGTAAAGATTTATATATGGGAAGTTGTCAAGCGGACACCGGAAAGTTTCGGGGCATACCGGTATTATGCAGGGGCCACGGAAGGGTTCCGGAGGTCCACCGGAGGGGCCACCCCTCGGGGGCCACATGGGCTGCGTGGGAAGGAGCCAGCCCCGGTGGGCTGGGCGCACCCCTTCCCTTGGGCCCTTGCGCCTAGGGTTGGGGGAACCCTAGAAGGCGCCCCTTGCTTGGGGGCAAGCCACCCTCCTCAGCCGCCGCCCCCTCTAGATTCCCATCTAGAGGGCCGCCCCTGCCCTTCCCCTATAAATAGAGGGGTGAGGGGAGGTCTGCATACCCCAAGCCAAGGTGCAGCCCCTCCCCTCCCCAACACCTCTCCTCCTCCGTACGTGCTTGGCGAAGCCCTGTCGGAGAACTGCTGCACCAACAACACCACGCCGTCGTGCTGCCGTTGGAGCTGTCTTCCTCAACCTCTCCTTCCTCCTTGCTGGATCAAGACGGAGGAGACATCGTCCGTACCGTACGTGTGTTGAACGCGGAGGTGCTGTCCGTTCAGCACTTGGTCATCGGTGATCCGATTCACGGCGAGTACGACTCCCTCATCACCATCCCCTTGAACGCTTCCGCACTCGATCTACAAGTGATATGTAGATGCAAACTCACTCCCTTGACTCGTTGCTTAGATGAACTCATAGATGGATCTTGGTGAAACCGTAGGAAATTTTTTAATTTTCTGCAACGTTCCCCAACAGGTCGCGACGCGCTTCCAGCATCTCGGCATTGGTGTCTTCTAGAATGGGCGCCGTCAGGTCTTGCAATGCCGCATCGAGCGGGTCATGAGCACCTCCGCCGGAGTGCTCGCTGTGACCGATGGCAAGCACCTACGTGACGGTGCTTCCGTCGCTCTCCGCGCGAGGGAGCGGCTCGTCGTAGACCACCATGTTGGTGGGGAACGCGTCAAGCGACACAGTGTCGGAGTCGACCAACATCGGGTCCGTGGAACCTACGGACTCCAGGTCCACAGCCGGCTCGCTGGTGACGTGGAGCTGGTCGAGGAGGCCCGCGAGGCGGCTCTCAGGGCCTTCGGTGCCCGAGTCAGATGCGGGCTCGTCGGAGAGGCGAACCTAGCCGATAAGATCGGCAAGGCAGCTCGCCGTGCAGGCGACTTCTGCACCATGCAGCGCGTCGGTGCAGACTCCATCTGGCGTGCCGGGCTGGCTGCGCTCGCCAGGGAGGAAAAGGGTTCCCGTCCAGAACAGGTCTCCGGATGACGGTGCACCTCGCCCAACGGTGGGCGCCAAATGCCGGGGGTTAGGTGCGACATATGCCAATGGATGGCTTATCATGGTGGGAGCGAGTAGAACGTCGCCGGTGCCTGGAAGCGGGATAAGGCATAGACACGAACGCCGGCGCACTTTACCCAGGTTCAGGGCTCTCCTAGGAGATAACACCCCTAGTCCTGCTCTGCGGGGTCTCCGCATGATCACTAAAGCACTAGTGGTACAATGGTGCTCCTTGAGATGTATGCTAGAGGTAGGAGAAGGCAAGGCTAGCTCCCTCCTTTCTCTATGGGTCGGTCTAGTTCTAACAGATTGGGAACCCTTTGCATGGGTGCCCTGGGGGCTTTATATAGGCCTACCCCCGGGGGTACAATAGTAATCCGGCCGGGTGTAGGACCCGACTGTCAGTCTCTCTGGCAGCCGGCTTCTCCGCCGGCTGCTGGGGCCCGCCGACTGGTCTGGTACCGAGCCGACAGGCCGCCCCCGCCGCTCGCGGGTCTTGTCAGTTGCCGATCACTGTAGTCGTGATGCAGATGACGCAGGCTTGGTCAAGGGAGCGTGGCTACAGCCCCGCCGCCTGGCGGGCGATTACTGTAGCCACTCTGTGTCTTGTCTGGTTAATGGCGCGTGGACCCCTGAGGAAGGGGCGGGCCGACTGCTGGGGGCCGACTCCCCTCGGATCTGACTGGTGGGGCTCTAGCCGTCTTCCGGGCTCTCACTGATCGGTGGCGCCTGTCGTCCTTGGGCCGTACCGACAGGCCGTCGTGGGAACAGGGTTCCATCTGCTCGTGGTGACGCCAGGGGTGGAGTGGCAACAGTGCCGCGCCGGGCGAAGATCTCCACCCTTACGGTGCACTGTGGCCACGCCGCCCTCGAATCGAGGATGGGCTATCTGTAGCCACTCCATGTCTTATCTTTCTTGATGAGGGCGCAGGCTTTGTGGGTGCCTCGAGCCGACTTCTAGGGGTCGGCTTCTTTGGAAACCGCCCACTAGGAGTCGGCTTGTCTTGATGCCGGCCTCTGGAGCTTGGCTGTCTGTGGGCAGCCGGCTATTCTTCCAGCCGGCCATCAGAAGGCGGCACTTCGTCTTGGTGCCTTGAGGGGCGCAGCCAGCCCCGATGTATTGAAAGGTTCTGGGTCTTGGGTTAGCCTACCCGTGGCCCATTACTCCGACAAATTTAATAGGGGACGCATCAATCACTTTTAGATCTTCATCCTTATTATCATAAAAACTAGAAGAACACGCTTTCACAAAGCAATCTATTTAGCACGCATCCTAGCGGTTCTTTCTTTGCACTCATCAATGGAAATTCTCATAGCTTTGAGAGACTCATTGATATCATGCTTAGGTGGAATAGATCTAAGTTTCAAAGAATCAACATCAAGAGAAATTATATCCATGTTCCTAGCCAACTCATCAATCTTAGGCAATTTTTCTTCAAGCAAAGCATTGAAATTCTTTTGAGAAATCATAAATTCTTTAACACTAGTCTCAAAATCAGAGGGCATCTTATTAAAATTTCCATAAGAGTTGTTGTAGGAATTACCATAATTATTAGAGGAATTACTAAGATACGGCCTAGGATTAAAGTTTCCTCTATAAGCGTTGTTACCAAAATTGTTTCTACCAACAAAATTCACATCCATAGATTTATTATTATTCTCAATCAAAGTAGACAAAGGCATATCATTGGGATCATAAGAACACTCTTATTAGCAAATAATTTCATAAGTTCATCCATCTTTCCACTCAAAAAATTAATCTCTTCAATTGCATGCACCTTTTTACTAGTAGATCTTTCAGTGTGCCATTGAGAATAATTAACCATAATATTATCTATAAGTTTAGTAGATTCTCCTAAAGTGATTTCCATAAAAGTGCCTCCCGCGGCCGAATATAAAAGATTTCTAGAAGCAAAATTCAATCCGGCATAAAAATTTTGTATAATCATCCGTAAGTTCAAACCATGTGTAGGGCAATTACGTGTCATTAATTTCATTCTCTCCCAAGATTGTGCAACATTTTCATGATCAAGTTGCTTAAAATTCATAATATCGTTTCTAAGAGAGATGATCTTAGCGGGAGGAAAATACTTAGAGATAAAAGCATCTTTGCACTTATTCCATGAATCGATACTATTTTTAGGCAAAGACGAAAACCAAGTATTAGCACGACCTCTAAGCGAAAAAGGAAATAGCTTTAATTTAACAATATCATTATCCACATCTTTCTTATTTTGCATATCACACAAATCAACCAAGCTGTTTAGATGGTAGCGGCATCTTCACTAGGAAGGCCGGCGAATTGATCTTTCATGACAAGATTTAGCAAAGCAGCATTAATTTCACAAGATTCAGCATCGGGAATAGGAGCAATCGGAGTTCTAAGAAAATCATTGTTGTTGCAAAGTCACACAATTTAGTATCATCTTGAGCCATCGTGACAAGCAAGCAATCCAACACACAAGCAAACAAGAAGCAAGCAAAAAAGAGGCGAACGGAAAGAGAGGGCGAATAAACCGGCAAGGGTGAAGTGGGGGAGAGGAAAACGAGAGGCAAATGGCAAATAATTTAATGCGAGGGATAAGAGTTTGTGATGGGTACTTGGTATGTCTTGACTTGTGCGTAGACTCCCCGGCAACGGCGCCAGAAATTCTTCTTGCTACCTCTTGAGCACTGCGTTAGTTTTCCCTTGAAGAGGAAAGGGTGATTCAGCAAAGTATCGTAAGTATTTCCCTTAGTTTTTGAGAACCAAGGTAAACAAATAAGAACCTTGCAACCAACGCGATAAAGGGGTTGTCAATCCCTTCACGGCCACTTGCAAAAGTGAGATCTGATAGAGATGATAAGATAATATTTTTGGTATTTTTATGATAAAGATTGAAAGTAAAGATTGCAAAGTAAAAATAGATTGGAAACTTATATGATGGAAAATAGACCCGGGGGCCATAGGTTTCACTAGTGGCTTCTCTCAAGATAGCATAAGTATTACGGTGGGTGAACAAATTACTGTCGAGCAATTGATAGAAAAGTGCATAATTATGAGAATATCTAGGAATGATCATGTATATAGGCATCACGTCCGCGACAAGTAGACCGAAACGATTCTGCATCTACTACTATTACTCCACACATCGACCGCTATCCAGCATGCATCTAGAGTATTAAGTTCATAAGAACAGAGTAACGCATTAGGCAAGATGACATGATGCAGAGGGATAAACTCAAGCAATATGATATAAACCCCATCTTTTTATCCTCGATGGAAACAATACAATACGTGTCGTTTCCCTTCATCCTTTGGGATCGAAAACATAAGATTGAACCCAAACCTAAGCACTTCTCCCATTGCAAGAAAGATCAATCCAGTAGGCCAAACCAAACTGATAATTCAAAGAGACTTGCAAAGATAACACATCATACATAAAAGAATTCAGAGGAGATTCAAATATTGTTCATAGATAATCTTGATCATAAACCCACAATTCATCAGATCTCAACAAACACACCGCAAAAAAGAGTTACATCGAATAGATCTCCAAGAAGATCGAGGAGAACCTTGTATTGAGATCCAAAGAGAGAGAAGAAGCCATCTAGCTAATAACTATGGACCCGAAGGTCCGTGGTAAATTACTCACACATCATCGGAGAGGCTATGGTGTTGATGTAGAAGCCCTCCATGATCGATTCCCCTCCGGCGGTGCGCTGGAAAAGTCCCCAAGATGGGATATCACGGGTACAGAAGGTTGCGGCGGTGGAAATAGGGTTTCGTGGTGCTCCTGGTTGGTTTCGGGGTATATGGGTATATATAGGAGGAAGAAGTAGGTCGGTGGAGCTACGAGAGGCCCACGAGGGTGGGGGCGCGCCCAGGGGGCAGGCGGGCCTCCCTACCTCGTGGCCTCCTCGTTGATTTCTTGATGTCCACTCCAAGTCCTCTGGATCACGTTTGTTCCAAAAATAACTCTCCCGAAGGTTCCATTCCGTTTGGACTCCGTTTGATATTCCTTTTCTGCGAAACACTGAAATAGGTAAAAAAACAGCAATTTGCACTGGGCCTTGGCTTAGTAGGTTAGTCCCAAAAATAACATAAAAGTGCTTAGTAAAGCCCATTAAACATCCAAAACAGATATTATAATAACATGGAACAATCAAAAATTATAGATACGTTGGAGACGTATCAAGCATCCCCAAGCTTAATTCCTGCTCGTCCTCGAGTAGGTAAATGATAAAAACAGAATCTTTAATGTGGAATGCTACCTAGCATGTTTCTCAATGCAATTTTCTTTATTGTTGCATGAATGTTCAGATCCGAAAGATTCAAGACAAAAGTTTAATATTGACATGAAAATAATAATACTTCAAGCATACTACAAAGCAATCATGTCTTCTCAAAATAACATGGCCAAAGAAAGTTATCCCTACAAAATCATATAGTCTGGCTATGCTCTATCTTCATCACACAAAGTATTTAATCATGCACAACCCCGATGACAAGCCAAGCAATTGTTTCATACTTTAGATGTTCTCAAACTTTTTCAATCTTCACACAATACATGAGCGTGAGCCATGGATATAGCACTATATGTGGAATAAAATGGTGGTTGTGGAGAAGACAAAAAGGAGAAGATAGTCTCACATCAACTAGGCGTATCAATGGGCTATGGAGATTCCCATCAATAGATATCAATGTGAGTGAGTAGGGATTGCCATGCAACGGATGCACTAGAGCTATAAGTGTATGAAAGCTCAACAAAATAAACTAAGTGGGTGTGCATCCAACTTGCTTGCTCACGAAGACCTAGGGCATTTTGAGGAAGCCCATCATTGGAATATACAAGCCAAGTTCTATAATGTAAAATTCCCACTAGTATATGAAAGTGACAACATAGGAGACTCTCTATCATGAAGATCATGGTGCTACTTTGAAGCACAAGTGTGGAAAAAGGATAGTAACATTATCCCTTCTCTCTCTTTCTCTCATTTTTTTATTTGGGCCTTCTTTTTTTATGGCATCTTTTCTTTCTCTTTTTTTCTTTTCGTCCAGAGTCTCATCCGACTTGTGGGGGAATCATAGTCTCCATCATCCTTTCCTCACTTGGGACAATGCTCTAATAATGATGATCATCACACTTTTATTTACTTACAACTCAAAGATTACAACTCAATACTTAGAACAACATATGACATCCAAGAGTGCTCGGTCACAGTGGCTTCCGAAGTACCACTCAATGGCATAATAAACAACCGCGACGCTACGGGCCGGATTGCCAAGTGGGACATTGAGATCCTACCATTCGAGATAACATACAAACCACGCGGGCCATTAAATCCCAAGTATTGGCCGACTTCGTCGCTGAATGGACAGAGGCCGAACTCCCTAAAGAGTACGGTACATATTCCAACTGGTTCATGCACTTCGATGGCTCTAAAATGCTGGTCGGCTTAGGAGCGGGCGTCGTCTTAACATCCCCCACTAGAGATACAGTCTAGTATGTACTCCAAATATTATACACAGACTCCAACAATGCAGCCGAATACGAGGCCTTATTGCACGGTGTTCGGATGGCTGCCTCCATGGGCATACAACGTCTGGAGGTGCGTGGGGATTCAAATCTCGCAATATCCCAAATAAATGGAGACTTCGACGCCAAAGATCCGAAGATGGCGGCCTATCATAATGCCATACTCAAAATATCAGCTCGGTTCGAGGGACTCGAGTTTCATCATGTGGCTCGAGAAAGTAATCAAGTGGCGGATGTCCTTGCTCGCATGGGTGCCAAGCGTGACCCCGTCCCGCCTAACATCTTTCTGGAAAGGCTCTTCAATCCATCCGTGGTGTGGCAGGGTGAGAGAAGCAACACCAGTACGGATCAGATTATACCCCCAGATTCCAAACACAATACCGATATCAGCGGGGGCTCAGCCACTGAACCAACACCATCAGCCCATCTACTAATGGCAGTAATTGCCCCATGGACCGAACCCTTCTTGGCCTACCTTAATAGGCGAGAGCTCCCTGAGACCAGAATGAGGCTCGCTGCATTGTTCGGCGCTCGAAAGCCTACAAGGTCCATGACGGAGAACTCTACAAGAAAAGCGCTACCGGAGTACTTCAAAGATATATCTCCGAAGAAGAGGGATGGCAGCTCCTGGCCAAAATCCATGCTGGTCTCGGTGGTCGCCATGCCGCGGCTCGGGCCCTTGTAGGTAAAGCCTTCCGTACAGGTTTCTTTTGGCCGACGGCTCGAGCAGATGCACAGGACCTTGTCCAACATTGTGTTGGATGCCAGCTTTTCACCAATCAAAGCCACATGCCGCCTACCGCTCTACAAACAATCCCCATTACTTGGCCTTTCGCGGTCTGGGGGCTTGATATGGTCGGACCCCTTAAAGGAGGAAGCCATAAGAAAAATATTTGTTAGTCATGGTAGATAAATTCACCAAGTGGATAGAGGCCAAACCAGTTAAAACGGCCGAAGCCAGACCAATGATAGACTTTATATCTAGTGTCGTGCACCGTTATGGTGTCCCACATAGCATCATCACCGATAACGGCTCCAATTTTACAACCGATGAAGTGAAAATGGTGTGCTAACCTGGGCATTAAGCTCGATTACGCCTCCGTCTATCACCCACAAACAAACGGTCAAGTTGAATGAGCTAATGGTCTCATCATGAGCGGCATTAAGCCTACACTAGTGCGGTCTTTGAAAGAATCAGACAAGCACTAGGTTGAGGAGCTCGACTTCGTACTCTGGGGGCTGCGGACCATGCCCAATCGCACTACCGGATACACACCATTCTTCATGGTGTATGGCGCAGAGGCCATTTTGCTCTGTGACATTATTCATGACTCACCTCGAGTGCGCATATATGAAGAGAGAGAGGCCGAGCTTGATCAGCAGGACAGTCTAGATGCCCTGGAGGAGGAGCCCGACGTTGCAAAAGCCCGTTCTACATTCTATCAACAACAGGCTCGCAGATACCAAAGAAGAGAAGTGCGGGCCAAGACTTATAATGTTGGTGAACTTGTTCTACGCTTGCCAGAAAAGAAAAAGGACAAACTCAAGCCCAAGTGGGAGGGTCCCTTCATCATAGATGAAGTTCTCACTAGAGGAGCGTACCGCCTGCGTGATGCATCGGACAATCACTTAGAGCCGAACCCATGGAACACCGCCAGACTCCGAAGATTCTACGCCTAGAGCCGTACTATTTGTTCGTCTTCTTCTCCCTTTGTTTCCTTCTTTATCTCTTTAATTTTTTATTTAGCTCTATAGCTCTTGTGCGGCCAAACCGCACACCTATGACGTACACATCCTTAAATGTACATGCTCATAATACCTGGGGGCTTATTTTACAGAAGCTTATTATTATTATTATTGTTTTCCGAGCATCAAGCTCACCACATATGTGTCCTTTCCTCATATGTACCTTTTCTTCGCCATTATATGCACCGTTATGACTTAAGTTTTTGCCAAGCTGGGTTGCCTGGCTCCTATGCTTATGCCCTACGTTCCCGTTTGTTCGGCTAGGGCATAAATGGAGCACCTCTACGATTGTTATAGCCGGGTCATCCGGACTTGTACCTCAGACTGGGTGAAGCCGAAAGCTAGCGTTCTTAAGGGAATATTCGGTCGGCGGACTAAAGACGTTATACCCTAATTACAATGTGAACCCCCAGATGTTAGTATACTGCAATTTTTCAATCATAGTTCAGACATGCATACTAACGCATGTTCACCCAGGGAAAGGAACCCTTAACAGAACTATTCTCCCTGGAAGATGTTTCTTACAATCAACACGTAATATAACATATCTAGCCGGATACAACTTGTCTGTTCAAGCAACTATGACCCCTACACCTGGTTTCCACACATACCCTGGTCTGTATTGCCGATGTGGTATTCGGAAACACTCCGCACCTTCGGGTCCAGAGGTCGAAGCGAAAAGGTCTGCCATGACAATCGTTTTACAATCCGGCTAGGGACAAATTTGTCAATTGAAGTACATAGTCACTTGGACTCAAAAACTTCTTCCTCCATGCCGTCTAACAGGCTGTCTAGCTTACAATCCTGTTGGGAAAACTTGGCGGCTATCTTTACCTGGTCATAAACCAAACTAACTGTAATTTCTTGTCCATCTAACCCCCGAGGTCCGACCCGGGCCATATGATTCGGATCAAGCTTGGTGTACCGTGTTTTTACCATGGCCCAGGTCGCGCACCTTCTCGGCAGGCCGATATCTTCCATAATCAAAAGCGCCGCCGAGCTCCTTAGAATAGATTCACAACCTCCTCCATACTTCCTGGAGGGGAGGCGGATGGCCACAAAGCCTTGGCAATGCTCTGCATTGCTTTCCGAGCTCGCTCGTGCACTTGGGACAGCTCTTGCAGCAGATCGCCTTGAAATCCAGACATTTCCTCTTCAGGACGGCCAGTCAGCAAACCTGCAGACATAAATCTGTCAGCTCATTTTTTCGCCAAATTACACGGAGGTAAATTCAAAAGAATATTGAATATGCCGCCTCGTAGCCTCCTATTTTCCTTTACGGCATCAGCTAGCTTGGCTCATACATCTTTTAGCTCTTCGCCCATCAGGATGTTGGAATCCTGCAGCTTGTTCTTATCATCCCTGACCCGCGTCAGCACACGTTAGCCTGCGGCAAGTTGCCTTTTGGCCTCTTATTCACTCGCTTGCGCGAATTTCAGTTCCTCTTTCAGTTGATCTACTGATCCTGTCATCGGAAGCGCAACAGTATTAACATTACTGGTACATGATTATACTTTTTTTGGATGGAATTGAACATTACCAGGCGGCGCCTCCCTGGACTTCTCCAGTTCAGCGGTAACAACAGCTAGCTGAGTCCGGCACCTTTCCAGCTCATGAGACAGCATGTTGTTCTTCTCTGTGAATACCTGATTATACATTGATCCTTAAATCAGTTGTTTCAACTGTTTCAAGTCTTGGGGGCTACTGGTACATGATTACTAGATCTGTACAATGCGTACTTACCCACATATCTTTCAAATACTGGTCAGTGGCCCTGGTAAGCCCATCCCGAGCAGCTCAGATGTACGCATCAGCCGAGCTGAAGGCGTCGAACACCTCTTTAGAAAATTCGGGGTCGCGAAGAGCGGCCCTCCGGCACCGATGATTCATGGCACTCTCTACTTCAGAATTTGTGACGGATACATTATCTAAATCCTCTGAAGGAGGACAATCCGGCGTTACTCCTGTGTCTGCCCCTGCCCTAGAAGCAGGGTCTGGAACCTGATTGGTGGGGGCGCGACTGACAGGCTCCTCGGATACAATCTGGCGAATGCTCTTCCTGATAAAACACAGCAGACAATGTCATGGTTTGATGTGACTGCCATAGGGCATATTTAAAGCCATGCCTCTTTGAGGAAGGTTCGGCCGTGTTTTCATTTACCTTTCTCTTTGAAGACCCGCCCGGCGCAGGCGCTGCTCTCTTCTGTGACACCTCTGGTGCAATGTGACGCGTCGAGCACCTCCCCTTTGGAGCACAAGATAGTGTGGAGGGTGAGCCATAAGGAGGAAGCTCCTTCAGAGGAAATGTCTCCTGGCTACTTACATATGAAGCAGGAAGGAGGCCGGGATAATCGGCCGTGATAGCCACTTCTGTGCCATCATAGCTCGCCTGGTAGAAGACTCCCTCCTTGAGCTCTATGAATATGTCCGGATCATCTTCGAATCCGGGATCAAGGTCCCGGTTATGGTCCTCCAGCTGTGGAGCGGGACTATGGATCCCCTTGACGACCCTCCGCCATTCCTATTTGACGGACGATTTAATGTCGGTTAAACATGATTAGGGGGGAGGATTGAATAAAGTGGTGGGATTAAAACTCACCCAGCTAGGAGGATTGTACATGGAAAATCCCTCTCGGCGCGTAAGACGAGTGAACTCCTCCTTCTCCCCTTTATACAGATCGGCCAATATTGCGGCCAGGGCGGTGAGAGAATCCGAACCCTTCTGTCCGCAGCGTGAGGCGTCATCTTCCCCATTATAGTGCCACATAGGGAGCCCCCTGAATTGGACCGGCTGAACACCTCGCGCTATGGAAGTTGCCATTACCTCGATTATTGATAATCCGGACTGGGCGAGTGTCCTTATCTTGCCCATTAATTGTTGAACTTCTGTGTTGTCTTCCTCCTCGAGGCTCCGAGGACGCTAGCTATGGCGTTTCCTCAACGGAGCACTAGAAAAATTGAGAAGGCCCATTCGGGCTTGGTCTGTGTCGGTGTCAAAACCGGCGGATCTCGGGTAGGGGGTCCCGAACTGTGTGTCTAAGGCGGATGGTAACAGGAGGCAAGGGACACCATGTTTACCCAGGTTTGGGCCCTCACGATGGAGGTAATACCCTACTTCCTGCTTGATTTATCTTGATGATATGAGTAGTACAAGAGTTGATCTACCACGAGATCGTAGAGGCTAAACCCTAGAAACTAGCCTATGGTATGATTGTTGTATATTATCTATCGACTAGCCTGGCCCTGGTTTATATAATGCACCAGAGGCCTAGGATAACAAGAGTCCTAGCCGAATACGCCGGTGGGGGAGGAGTCCCTGTCTTGATCACCAAGTCTTGTGGAATCTTCCTTGTATGCGGCAGCTGTCCGGACTGGCCCATGAGTATATGACCATGGGGGTCCTCGGCCCAATCTAACAGATCGGGAGATGACGTGGTGAGTCCCCCCTAGTCCAGGACACCGTCAGTAGCCCCCTGAACCGGTCTTCAAGTTAGGAACGCTCCTCGATTCTTCTGAACTGTTCTTCATCTTCGGTCGTCGGTCTTGAAAACTAGTTCAACAAATCTTCTCATCTTCGATCTTGAGGATCGCCGAAGTGCATCCGACGAGTTTACACATCGGGTATCCGAGGAGCCCCTTTAAGTTTCCGGCCTTTATCAATGCCTTGTTATTTTTATGCCACACCTCGGGTTTGAAGTTGTTCCCGGGCGGCAGTGTCCTCTTGCGTCCAAACCCCATCACCAGACTGCATTCGAGGTATCCTTTGTAGCCAAGCACCAACACCGTACTGTGCCCAAGCTCCAACGCCGAACTGTATCCGAGCTCCAACGCCGGACTATATCTGAGGTGTCCTAGATCACCTTGGTTCAAAAAAGTTGAAGGAGTTTAGCCGAGCTTAATGAAGGAAATGCCCTCTATGGAGCCAGCCATTCAAATCTGAGCTTTATGCCGGACTACCTCCAAGGTGGTGCACCACCTCGAGCTTGGGCTGATTGGTTACGGATTTTATTTCTGATCTGCATAAATTTATTAGCTGTCAACATGTATAACTAGTAGCCCTCAAGGTGTGTGTCAGTCTAAAACCCGAGATGCACCTGAAGGAAAACATGAAACCGCTGATCCTGGTAGCCCCTGAAACCCAGATCGATGCGCGAAATCGACCTGAGGATCAATTCCTAGCTCGGTACACACGTAGGAATAGAAATGCAGTGTAATATATTAGAGATAATAGTGATCGGCAAACAGGCCCTTGAGAGAGGGTCTTGAAAATTTGTCGTAATATATTTAGCTTGACGCCGGATAGGTCCAAATGGTACCTATTGTTATCCGAAGACATGTTTGCCCATAGTTCGGTCAAGCCGAACACTTGGCAGTTGAAATTTTCTGCATTGAAATAGGCAATGCAGTAGCCCCCGAGACACTGGTCGGGTGGCAACACCAGATCAGGGGATCGATGTGCCCCTTTAATATTTGTAAATAATGGCGCAAAGCCCAAGAGCCCCGAGCCTTAATGTGGGCACGGGTGGCCGAATTAAGGATCGATATCCAGAGTAAAATCACAGATTATGTGTAATGATTCTATGTATCCAAGTACTTTACATCATTATTTTGACTCCATTGTGACCGTTTATCAGTTGAAAGTGGCCCATCGTCTGCTTCTACCCCTTGGTAGATACTACGCAGGGTGTTTTCGCACAAACAAAACAACCCTTAGCCGACGTCTCGGTGCCCGGAGGCGGTTGTGTTAGCAGAAACGAAGCAATCAGATATGCGGGCTTTATAACTTTCACTTAGTCATAGGAGCTTTAAACTGGGGAAGCTAGCTATGAGCCCCCGATAACTGTTCGGCGACATCCGAGGTCAAGCCGTAAACACTTCGGCCAATGTTATGAACGGCCCGTCATTTAACATAGTCATTGGATCGCTGACCAGTTTATGCCTATTGTGACAGTCAGTTTTCGGCTTTCTCCACTGAGGTGCTTGACCATGCGAGCTGGAAGCACAATCGCGGTGGTTCTCCCTTTGCACACCTAGCCGAACAAAGCGGAACGTAGGAGGCGAGCACAGGAGCCAGGAAACCCAACTATTGACCGAAGACACAATTCGAAACCGATGCATATATAGCAATATCCGAGAATGTTTTTGCCGAATCCCTAAAGGTGTCCGGCGTTGCATTGCGAGACTAATGCTGGAAACGCACAAATAGTTTAGAAGTGCCATAGGCTCGAAAAGCCAAAAAACTTATTCAAAAGTTTAATGTCCGAACTAGATCAAGTGCTCGGTGCCAATCCGAAAATTGGACTTTAAAAAAAGTGCTTCTGCGGTGCTTTAACATGACACATCCTATCTCAAGACTTCAAGCGGGTCAGCCTACGGCTTCAACCTCCTATCCCGAAGGCGGAGTACCTCTCATTAGGCCAGTTTAGCAAACTAAACTCTAGTGGTTTTGAGAGAGAAATTAGGCTCCCCGGCTAGTGACCACACACTCGTGTCGAAAAAAGGAGTGATAAATAGTAATCTATACCTACTATTAAAGCAAGGTGATATTCTTCGTTTCGTCAAGTCCGTCCAATTGCGAGGTGGTACTAAATTTTGTGTCCATCCAATTGGTCTGCATCCACATCCTCTCAATGGGCCTGCATGCACGTTTCAGCCTGCAAGCATGTTTAGGTCCCTTATCTGATTCACACGTACTCACAATAATAATCCCACCTCGATTGCTTTCGTGAAATCCTACCAATTTATATACCTACGCAAATTGCGTGTAATATCAAGAACTAGCCTCTTGGATCAAGAGGCACAGAACGAGTCAAGAGAAAAAGAGAAGGAGGCGGCAGACATGACCGGTAGTCCGGCGCACGGGGCTCCTGGAGCAAGGCAGGGGACAGAGATTCCCGGAGAAGGTAGGCAGTTCGGCACGAATGGCAAAGGGCTTCAGCGGCCGCTCAAGATGGCGTCGCCGGGGGGAGGAAGCAGAGGCGCAGCTCGCGGAACTCCCGGAGCGAGGCAGAGGGCGGAGATGGCCGGAGGAGGAGGTAGGCAGTCCGACGCGGATGAAATAGGGCGATGGCGGCCAGCCGAGCGGAGATGACCGGAGTAGGGAGGACAGACCGGCAGCGCGCGGAGCTCCCGCTCCTCTTTGTGAGCGTGTGTGGCGGCGCTGGGATTGGAGGATAGGATCGAGGGAGTTGTGGGGATCGGGGATAGGTTTAGGCCTTATTGGGCCGGCCTGTCCGGTTTGTCTTTTCCCGTTTTCTCTCTCCCGTCATTACAGAAATTAGGAAAAGAGGCAATGATGAAAAAACTAAATAGAAGAAGGTCGACAAAATATGAACTTTTCCTGTGGTCTGCATGATTTATACTTAGGTCCACAAAATAAAGTTCCACCGAAATTGGAGAATTTTGGAAAAAGTTTTGGGGGCCAAACTTGTAATTGAAAATGCAAAGGATTTTGGAGAAGGTTGGAATGGAAATTGAAAAGGCAATTAAATAAAATACAAGAAAAGCTCAAATGATTTTCCAAAAATGTCCATAGTTTTAATTTGGTGTGAAATATTCAATCATGATGAAATTTAAAATAAAATAAAATAAACATTATCATGAGGATAAAATTGGTCTCGGGTTGTTACAACTTCGATCTTACGTTATCTTCTTACGGAGGTTCAATCTATTCATGAGAAATCGTTATTTTCAATAATCTTCTAAGAAACTAGTAGCTAAATTTTATAACAAAACTTTATTTGATATATGAATTTTTTAATAACAAGTTAGAGGAAAATAGCATCAATTTTCATAAAAAAATTAGTATGCAACTCACACGAAAAATTACATATATAAAATAAGGGTAGTACAATTATATACACCACTTGACCTAATGTTGGAAATTAGCATAACACTAAAACCGATTATGTAATATTTGTTCTCTTTTCTCTATTTTCACATATCAACAAAAACCGTCGATAAGGATCAGGTAGGGCAAGGAATAGGAAAAGGGTGTGTGATACTACTCAGTCTCATTCTTATATTATGGGACATAGGGAGTAATCTTTTTTTGTCCCGTTGCAACGCACGGGCCCATGCCCTAGTAATAATAATAATAAAAACTTTGCAACGACTAAGAAGAAAAACACTTATTATAAAACGGCTCAAATAAACTTAAGAGCCCCCAAGTGACTTGGGTAAAAGAATGATTGTATGTACCGAAGTACTTATATCATATCTATGTTCACCCGAACTTTAAACGCGTCTTAACCGACCGTCGGCTTCTCCCTCTTCGGTCAAGGACCGAAAAGTGTTATGTACTCCACCTGTCGAGAATATCGACGGTGTTTCCAATAACCAGGCAATCAGGCCATAAGGCTGTAACAGACAAAGCGCTCAGGGAACTTATGCTATATTACTGATGAAGTGTAAGAAGCATCTTCGAAGAAAATAGTACCCCCACCGATACCTTTCTTCGGTTCTCATTGTTACTATGAGACTTGTGCAATAGATTTTTTGTACTCATGAGTTCCGTTGTGTGCCGACCATAATTGAAAACAATAAGAGCGCTAGCCTTCGGCTTCACCCAATCTGAGGTCCGGCTCGGATGACCCGATCGTGACAATCGCAGAGGTGCTCCCTTTACTCCCTAGCCGAACAATCGGGAACGTAGGGGTAAACACAGGAGCGAGGCAACCCAGCTTGCAAATCGCTTAAGTCAATATGGTGCATATTGTGGCGTAATACACGAACAAGGAATGAAGCCGTACAAGTATAATCATATGCAAGAGGAAAGGCTTCATGAAGGAAGCCCCCAAGTGAACTGGGTATTTGAATTTGTGCGTCACAAACAAAGTTTGGACAAGGAAATTTTTTACAAGCAACTTTTTTTCAAAAAAGTATAATGCTTGGTCGAACCGAACACAATGCATAAAATTGAAAACGAACAATACTAAAACTAATAATCCCTCCTGGGGCCAGTATACCGGCAGCCCCTCGCGAGCAGCTCCCTGGTGCGCGACGTCTTCCCAGTGCAGAGGCAGTACTCCGACTCCTCTGCCTCGCAGCGCTTGACGTACCGATCTACCTCTTGCTGGCGGATGTGCGCGGCCGATCTTGCCATTTTGTTGGGCGCCCACTGGAGCTCCTCGTCGGTGGCACGCTGGAGCTTATCGGCCCACCTCCACACAGCGACGAGGCGGCCAGCGCCTATGACCTTCCTCGTGAAGTACCCGTCTTCGTACACCTCCTCAGCACGACGAAGCGCCCGCCCCCAAAGCTCCGCCGCCTCCTTTTTTCAGGCGGCATCACGGGCTTCACAGGCCGCCTGGTACCTGGCTTGTTCCTCCGCCATCTCCTTCTTGAACGCCACTTGCCTGTCTTTCTCAGACGGCGGCAGCGATTTCCACAGACAAAGATTGTACTGGCCCCAAAACCAATCCAAAGTTTGGGGTCCGGCGCAACCTCGTCAGGCGGCGCGTAGGGGTCCTCGTCGCTGCTAATTGAGTGAGCGTCCTCGGGGGGTAGACCGGCGGCGCCACGGCAGAGATTTAAGAGAGAGAGAGGGCGAGCAAGGGGAGGATGTAGATGAGAATGCAGGTGGGACGACGTGAGCAAGGTAGTATTATTGGCGGCCAGAATCTAGAACGACGGGGACAGTACACACGCCGGTCGCCGGAATTTATGAGTACTGTAGTTTGAATTACACACAATTCTCGCAGCAAATCCATGTGTGAACATAATAGCTTACGGTTTCTAATACAGAACCGTGTCTGATTAATGATCCCCGGCAATCACCTACCAAACCTCGAGCCGCGAGATAGAGTGCCAATCGTGTGGGGGTCGGTTGTCTTGCCAGATCTTTGCATTTTCTTTTTTGAACACCAGATATTTACATCATCTGATGATTTTTTAACTTGCACACAAGTATACAAAAATATGATTTTTCAAACCGTTTTGTTTAGGCGTTGAATGAAGATGTAGTTCAAATTTGAATTACGGTCATTAAATGGTTAGAAAATCACTTAAATGTCTTTAAAAGGTCAAATGACCCCTGAAAATTTCGAAATTTTCACATGAAAGTTGTATTAGTGCACGTTAAACGTAGAAAAAAATTGAAGGCCATAAGAGGAAGTTATCTCCCGTCCGTCAGCAAACATGCATTGTTCCCTCTCGGGACCACGAACTTTCTAGTGAGTTGCTCCGGTTTGTGAGGGGTGTGTGTCCAAACTTTCGTCAAACAGGCCAATTTTTTTACCACATCATCTTGGTGGCATGACATTAAATCAATCAAGGTTTCATGTTTTTTTGATCATTTTTTATTTTTATTTTTGGAATTAAAATGCCATGGCATGCACTCCATGCATGTGCCATGCCTTGACACCAATATGTTTGAAAATTCCTTCTAATTTACTACACATGGAATTAACTCGCACACAAGTACACAAAAATATGATTTTTCAAACCGTTTTGGTTAGCCGTTGCATGTAGATGTAGTTCAAATTTGAATTACGGTCATTAAATTGTTAAAAAAATGTCTTTAGAAGGTCAAATGACCCCTGAAGTTTACCAATTTTTCACATGACAGTTGCACGTTAAACGTAGGAAAAAATTTGAAGGGCGTAAGAGGAAGCTATCTCCCGTTCGTCATCAAACATGCATTGTTCCCTCTTGGAACCACGAACCTTCTAGCGAGTTGCTCCGGTTTGTGAGGGGCGTGTGTTCAAACGTTTATCAAATATGCCAACTTATTTACCACATCATATCTTGGTGGCATGACATTATATCAACCAAGGTTTCATGTGTTTCTGATCATTTTTCTATCTTTTTTGAATTAAAATGCCATGTCACTCCATGCATATGTATGCATGTGTCCATGTCGTGAGACCAATATGTTTGAAAATTCCTTCTAATTTACTTCACATGGAATTAACTCGCACACAAGTACACAGATATGATTTTTCAAACCGTTTTGGTTAGACGTTGAATGTAGATGTAGTTCAAATTTGAATTACGGTTATTAAATGGTTAGAAAATCACTTAAATGTCTTTAAAAGGTCAAATGACCCCTGAAATTTACCAAATTTTCACACGACAGTTGTATTAGTGCACGTTAAACGTAGGGAAACAATTTGAAGGCCGTAAGAGGAAACTATCTCACGTTCGTCATCAAACATGCATTGTTCCCTCTCGGAACCACGAACCTTCTAGCGAGTTGCTCCGGTTTGTGAGGGGTGTGTGTCCAAACGTTCGTCAAACATGTCAATTTCTTAACACATCATCTTGGTGGCATGACATTACATCAACCAAGGTTTCATGTGTTTCTGATCATTTTTCTATTTTTTTTGAATTAAAATGCCATGTCACTCCTTGCATACGTATGCATGTGTCCATGTCGTCGTGAGACCAGTATATTTGAAAATTCCTTCTAATTTACTGCACATGAAATTAACTCGGACACAAGTACAAAGATATGATTTTTCAAACCCTTTTGGTTAGGCGTTGCGTGTAGATGTAGTTCAAATTTGAATTACGGTTATTAAATGGTTAGAAAACCACTTAAATGTCTTTAAAAGGTCAAATAACCCGTAGAATTTTCCAAAATTTCACACTACAGTTGTAGTAGTGCACGTTAGACGTAGAAAAAATTAAAGGCCGTAAGAGGAAGCTATCTCTCGTTTGTCATCAAACATGCATTGTTCCCTCTCAGAACCACGAACCTTCTAGCGAGTTGCTCTGGTTTGTGAGGGGTGTGTGTCCAAACTTTCGTCAAACATGCCAATTTCTTTACCACATTATCTTGGTGGCATGACATTACATCAACCAATGTTTCATGTGTTTCTATTTTTTTTGGAATTAAAATGTCAATGCCACTCCATGCATATGTGTCTATCGTGATACAAATATGTTTGAAAATTTCTTCTAGTTTACTGCACATAGAATTAACTCGCACACAAGTACACAAATATGATTTTTCAAACCATTTTGGTTAGGTGTTGCATGTAGATATAGTTCAAATTTAAATTACGGTCATTAAATGGCTAGAAAATCGCTTTAATGTCTTTAAAAGGTCAAATGACCTCTAGAATTTTTAAAAAAATTACATTACAGTTGTAGTAGTGCACGTTAGACGTAGAAAAAAAATTGAAGACCGTAAGAGGAAGCTATCTCCCGTTCGTCATCAAACATGCATTGTCCCCTCTTGGAACCACGAGCCTTATAGTGAGTTGCTCCGGTTTGTGAGGGGTGCGTGTCCAAACTTTGGTCAAACAATATGTCACTCCATGCTTAATTGTGTCATAGCCATTAGATCAATATTTTTGAAAGTTCCTTCCAATTTACTGCACATGGAATTAAATCGCACACAAGTATACGAAATATGAGTTTTCAAACCGTTATGGTTAGCTGTTGCATGTACATGTAGTTCAAATTTCAATTACAGTCGTTAATTGGCTAGAAAATCACTTAAATGTCTTAGAAGGTCAAATGACCCCTGAATTTTTCCAAAATTTGACATGACAGTTGTATTAGTACTACAAAATTTCTCGTTCATTTAAAACACCATCCGTTGGCACTTTGCTAGTTGCATAAGTAGGCAAGACCATTGTGGCCATGTAATATTTGTCCTCTATTGATGCATTTGACTTGGTCGATATCCCCCGTCTCCCTCTCTCGAATCTTGGCCACCTTATAGATGTCCCTTAGCCTTTCTTCGTGTCTAACCGTTGGTAGAGGTCCTCATACGCCCGACCCCTTGCTTCACTCACAGCTCGTTTTGCGGCCTTCTTTGCCACCTTGTACTTCTCTATGTTGTCTGCACTCCTACCCAGGTAAAGGCGTCTGACACAATCTTTCTTCTCCTTAATAGCCTTCTGGACATCATCGTTCCACCACCGGGTATCTATAGCTTCGCTTCTACTTCCCTTGGACACTCCAAACTCCTCTGAGGCCACCTTACTAATGCAAGTCACCATCTGCATACACATATTGTCTGCATCACCTCCTTCCTCCCAAGGGCTATCCTTAATGACCCTCTCCTTGAAAGCATGAGCTATCTCCCCCTTGAGCTTCCACCACTTCGTTCTAGCAACTTTGGCACGCTTATCCCGCTGGACAGGAATCTGTAAACGGAAGTCAGCCACCACAAGCTTATGTTGTGGGACAACACTCTCTCCAAGTATCACCTTACAATCTAGGCAAGCACGCATGTCTTCTCTTCTCGAGAGGATGAAATCAATCTGGTTAGAGTGTTGACTACTACTAAAAGTCACTATATATAATTCTCTCTTTTTAAAGAGGGTGTTTGTTGCGCTCATGTCGTAGGCTAGAGCAAAGCTTAACACATCTTCTCCTTCTTGATTCCTGATGCCACAGCCAAAGCCCCCATGAACCCCTTCAAAACTTGTGTTAAGTGTATCCACATGCAAAGTCGAAGCCACGTTATAGATGTGGGGTCAGCTGACCCCACAGGTTTTTGGTTGCCTGTTGAACCCCAGCTATGAGTACTCCTCTGAACCCACAGGTCACAACAGCTGACCCCACTGTCATTCACTCATATGGTGGAAAATTTGGGCCATCTAGCAAGAAAGCCATCCCATCTCACGTGCTCTCTCTCCCCCAACCAATGAATCTCTCATCTGTCTTCCCATGCAAGGCTCAATCCCTTTGTTTATTCCCCATCAAGCTAAGAAGATTAGGACTACTACTTTGAGGAGCCGAGTAAGGCTGCTGTTGCTTGCCACGCTAGAGCCTTGGACATGGAGTCTACAACGAGCTTGGAGAAGAAGAGCCAGGGCTCGCTGACTGCTGCCCGCCGGGTCAGGTCGCCTCGCTGGCCAGCGCCCCTCCCGCCACCGTCAAAGCAGCCGGTCTACGTCTTCACTGTAGCAAATATTGTAGCAAAGGGAGGGGAAAGGCCTAGCTTTGACCCCACAGAGTTCTCTTCCTGGCGCTGCCGTTGTCCACATGGCCATTGAGGTCTCCTCCTATGAAGAGCTTCTCGTCAATGGGTACACTTCTAACCATGCCCTTCAGGCCTTCCCATAACTCTCTCTTGGTGTTTTCATTGTGGCCTGCTTACGGGGCATACACGCTGATTTGAGAGCCCAGTCCCCAACTACCAGCTTGACCAGGATAATCCGGCCCACACGCCTCTTGACGTCTACCACTCCATACTAGAGACTCTTGTTGATCAAGATGCCTACTCTATTTCTGTTTGCAGTTGTCCCCGTGTACCATAGCTTGAAGCCAGTATAGTCCACCTCCTTTGCATTCTGTCCCCTCCATTTAGTTTCTTGGACGCAAAGGATATCAACACCTCACCTCACCATTGTACCTACTAGCTCCTGAAGCTTACCTGTCAGGGACCTTACATCCCATCTCGGCTAGCTTTCTTACCGTTCGCACTCGTCAAGTCAGATGTGAAGACCTTTGCTCATTTTCCACTACACCCGGGTGCCGATGTAGCGTGCCACTAAGGATGTGACGACACGATCCTTGCTCACCTGCCACCGTATCCAGATCAAGATAGGGTGGGCCAACAGGGGGGTGACGGCCCGGCCCTTGCCCATTTGACACCACACCTGGGTTCTGATATGGCGCGTCGCTGAGAGGGTTACACCCCAACAATTTTCTTTTGGGTTTCATCTCCATAAGAGTGGCTGAGTTTTGACATTGGCGGACCGTCTATGTTGAGACAACATAGGCAACAACAAAACAACAACAACAACAAAGCCTTTAGTCCCAAACATGTTGGGTAGGCTAGAGGTGAAACCCATAAGATCTCGCGCAACTCATGGCTCTGGCACATGGATAGCAAGTTTCCACGCACCCCTGTCCATAGCTAGTTCTTTGGTGATACTCCAATCCTTCAGGTCTCTCTTAACGGACTCCTCCCATGTCAAATTCAGACAACATAGGCGAAGGTAAAATTTGATTATGAGCATTTAAAAGAAATATCATATTGTTTAGAATTCTAGCAGAATAAAATCCAATTTGGGATTAGTGTCCAGAATTGAAAAAATTAGGAGAAATCATGACCACCCAGTGAGTAACAGGAGCAACACTTAGCAGAAAGAATTTAGTTGTATGTGTCTTTCATGAGTTGAAATACGAATCTATTATGTTTAAATATTTCATTGTTACCAAGAAGTGAAATTTGATTCGATTTTGCATGCCACATCAGGTACTAAAGTATGGGGGTATACATGATATCGTTGGAACTTTAAATTACATTGATCTTGGTCTTGAGCTAGCCACAAGGTATACATTAAATGAAGACATATTTGTCCAGTTTTGCAACCGATTCTGTTTACCACAGCTCCATCTTGTGTGATCTTTAGGGTGGATAAAGACAAACCAACAGATGATGTTGGCAATTCCTCGGTTCAAGTAGCTGCAAGTTGGCAGCTTCATGCAAATTTACTTGTAAAGGTCAGCACACTTCAATTATTTGACAAAATGTGCAGTGTATACTGGCAACCAATGCTTCCATATGCATGTCCTGTCTTGATGGTTTATTTTGAGTATGGATATTTCTTACTGAATCCGGTGGGAATTAATCTATTTCCCCGAATATTTGACAATCAGCACTATTATTTTCTTACTGAGGAAGTTAGGCCAATCAAAGTCTTCTGCAACATTGGCGTATAAGTTCCCACCCTTCTTTACATGCAGTATCACATGTTTGCAAATAGTGCTTCTGGTCGTCCGTCAGGAAAATTGCCCCCAAAGTTCGCACTAATTACCCGCTATGCCACCGGTAAGTGAGAAAAACCGTTTTGCGGTTGCATCCACCTTGCATTTGGTTCATATTGAGCAACACTCTCACATATCACAAGCATATGTATCTAGCACGCTGGTTGGACCTTGTGTCTTGCGTTCTGTAGACCCGTGTTCGATCCCTGCTTCCCCTTATTCTCTTTCTTTTCTTTTGGCTGCACCACGGGTTCGATCCCTTATCCCCCTTATTTTTTCTTTCTTTTCTTTTGGTTGCACCAGGTAACCGCTGCTCGACCCGACCTGTTCTTTTTCTCTTTGTTTAATTTCTTTTTTCAAATTCAAATCTTTTAAAAATATTGATATCTGTCAAATCCTAACTTCAAATCTAACATGTTATATATAAAAATTTCTCGGGAAAATATGTAGATTTTAAATATGCTATTATCTTGCATGTTAATCATTTTTAAAATTATGTTTAGGATGCATTATAGTTTGATGCTCTCACAAAAGCTATTACAAATGAAACATAATATTCCAAAAAAATGTTAGTCACCACAAAAATGATTCCATTTTAAAAATATTCTCAAAAATTAGATAAAACATCTTCTCAAATTAAATATATATTCATGTTTTTCTGAACAACAAAAATAAAAATGATTGAAAGACTCTTTCATCGGAGAGCTGAAAATGGGTCATGACAAACATTGCTATGATACGTCCAAATTCCATAGTCCAAAAAGAAATACTCAATGTAACTCTATTTCTGACGTTTGCAAAAATTGAATTAAAAAAGTGTTACATAATTACATTGGAGATTATGATATATTTTTTTTCTCCTGTTGCAACGCACGGGCCCTTTTGCTAGTATTTTCAATTCTTCGAAATAATTTGATTTGCAGGCACAACCTTGTTGTACCCTATATTTTTAAAGGTTGCTGCATAAAAAAATGTTCCTAAGCTTCTCTATGTTCATGTAGCCATAATCTGTTATCTAGTTCTACCCTATGCTTTCTTTAGAAAGATTCCCGTGTTCCCCACATTCATAGCAGCATTATATATATATATATATATATATATATATATATATATATATATATATATATATATATATATATATATATATATATATATATATATATAGGAAAATCCATCCTACCACCCGTGGTAGTTACCCCACATGTCTCATATACTACCATGTGGTACTATATATACTATTTTATTATTTTAAATATGTTCATATAATATATCTAAGATATTTCAAAGCAAGTTACATGAAAAAATTGCATATGAGCCCATAGTTTTTTTATATTTATGAAATACGTATATATTTGTACATAAAAAGAGCATACTCAAAAAATGGTACATACTACCTAAAAATTAGTATATATACTACCTAATCATTATTATATACTACATACTACACGTACATACTCTCGGTTTCGACAGATACTACATACAACATACAAAACGCAAGTGGTGGTAACTACCACTGCTTGTAGGAAACATTTGTCCTATAATAGGGTAACACTATTCTAAGCGTGAGCGTAGAATAGCTTATTCTACACACCTAGTAACGCTATGTACAAAATCTAGTAAAACGGTGTACAAAATGTAGTAATTCTAAAAATATTTTTTTATCATCTAAGTTTGTAATTTACTACATTTTTATGAAAATTACTATATTTTACATAGTATGTTACTGTATTTAGTATGTGCTGTTACTGGGGTGTAGAATAAGCTATTCTACACTCACGCTTAGTTTAGCGTTACTATGTATGTATGTATGTATATATATATATTCGTAAAAATCTAACTTGCTTATACTGAACCAATGAATCCGTATCAAATATGATACAGCTATGATACGTCGTAGATACGTATCCCCTGAGTATCATGGAATAAAGGAGTTGAAATAAATACATTTTGGATACTCAATGGGTGCATTTTGGAAATGGCCCAACCCAGTTCAGCCCAGCTAAGAGGTAACTAACCACGCAAGACGCCATTTTTTGTAATAGACATGGTGGTGTTCTTTGAAGCTTTCATCAGCTTTCTAAACGGTGCTTCCTATCTGCAGTTGAAAATGATCATTCAAAAAGGTACAAGATCCTATGGAGTGGAAATTCGTGTAGAGGATCTCAGAGAACCCAGGTTACATTCTTTGTCTCAGTATTTTAGGTTTTTCCCGTTTGAGTGGTATCATGAACTAAACCAACATGTTTTGTTTACAAATATTCTTAGTAATGTTGTACTAATATAAGATTATTTCCTATCTTAATGCAGATACCAAACACTTGATCCAGAGTGTACGGTCTTGAAACAACATGAGTTGGACGTTGATGGGGAGGAGTGCGTCCTCGAGTTTGACGCTGGTCCTGGCAACTATGACAATTTACCAACGCAGTTGAAGCCTATCGACAAAGTATTGTAATTGTAGTCTTTGTGTGGGCCTGAAGTTGGGAAGCCCCATAAAACTAGTTATTATGGTTGTCTCAAAAAAAAGTTATTATGGGTATTAGATTAGTCAACCAACTGCTTTGGTAAGACAATCATGTGTCTGCTTCGGTAGATCATATTATGCTACAGTGTGTCTACTCGAGGCAAGTTTTGGTTCCAATGCTTTAGGTGGGCCAAAATAGATATACAATTTCTGCCTTTGACGATGGAGCGATTACAAAACTGGTGGCCCATACCCCGGAAGCGCATCCCAAAGAGATACTGAAAGGGTTTTGACTCATTGGTCATGCTGATCTGTTGGAATATTTGGAAGCAAGGGAATGGACGAGTCTTTGCAAGGAGAGTCACAATCAGTGAATGGGATCTGTTGAGGATCTATCAAGAGCTGTGACTTTGGTTTGCGGTAGGAGCTCGGAGTGTTCAACAATTATGTGAGTAGTCGTGTAATGCTGGAGTGTTATTTGGCTCCGCCGGCGTGTGGTGAGAGCCAAGGAACATTTCTTGTCCTTCTTCTATAAAGCTTAGGTACACTCTTATCCTTGCAAAAAAAAAAAAAAGACAATCATGTGTCAAGATGAATTGTAATTTAACCTCGAAATACAATGTTATTGTATGCAGTTTTTTTAATCAAATGTTCTAGAAGTAGTGTAACTGTTCAGCATAGAACCTCGAATACTTGGTTCATGGAAAAGCGACACTAGACTGTGTTCGGTAATACTCCGCTCCTTCGCCGGGGAGTGGAGCGGGCGGAGCGCCCACTTTGCCGCCCGCCAAAATTCCAATGGATGCCGCTCCGCTCTGCAGCGGAGTTACGGAGTGGAGGTTTTCCGAACGGCCTCTTATTTGGCAACAGTGTGTCTGATTGTAATTCTATCGAACGAACTGTGGTTTGAAGTGCAAAAAAAAGGGACACGTACATTTATTAGCTGAAAAAACAAAACCACCGCCGCGAGGCCCATATATAGATTGGCCCATCGTTTGGTACGTAGTACTCTTCTTCTTCTTCTTCTTTAGCAAGAAAAGGAGGATCCGGGTCCTCTACCGGGGAGCTCCTAGTCAGCGCCTTCAGCGTCAACTTAGGAGTTTCGGCGCCCACGCAGACGCGCTCTTGGGCCGGCCCAATACGGGGGCGCGCGCAAAAGGAAATTAAAAGCAAAAACTAGCGTTGTTGAAGCATTCAAACCTGCGACCTCATGCTCCACGCAATGCTGCGCTAACCACTCAGGCACTTGGGCGGGTATGATTGCTTAAATCTTTTTCGTCTTTATTTTCTTTCCTTCTTCCTTCTTTCCTTTTCCCTTCTTTCTTTTTTCCTTTATTCTGTTTTTCGTTTTCTGTTTTTTCTTCCTTGTTTCATGAACTGCTTTTGAAATTCGTGAACTCTTTTCAAATCGATGAGCTTTTTTTCAGTTTTTTATTGAAAAAAAGTTCATCTGATTTGCAAAAAGTTCACAAATTTCAAAAAGAAATTTATCAGATTTGAAAATAGTTCATGGGATTCGAGAAAAAGTTCATCATAATTGGAAAAAGTTCATCAAATCTGAGAAAAGTTCATCGAATTTGAGAAAAGTTCATCATAATTAGAAAAAGTTCATCGAATCCGAAAAAAAGTTCATCGATTTTGAAAAAAGATCACCGGATTTGAAAAAAAGTTCATGAAATTTGGAAAAAGTTCATCACTTTTCAAAAAAGTTCATCGATTTGAAAAAAAGTTCATCGATTTTGAAAAAAGTTCACCAATCTTGAAAAAAGTCCATCGGATTTAAAGAAAAGTTCATCAAATTTGAAAAAAAGTTCATCAAATTTGAAAAAAAATTCACTGAATTTGAAAACAGTTCATCAGAATTGAATAAAAGTTCATTGAATTTGATAAAAGTTCATCGATTTTGAAGAAGGATTTCGCGAATTTGGAAAAGTTCATCGAACCTAGGAAGAAGAACAGGAAAAAAAGAAAATAAAAAAAACGAAAACAGAAGAATAAATGAAAGAACAAAAGAGATAAATATGTGAAAGTTAGCATCTCTTGTTGGTGATGGCGGGGTGGTTACTACAGCTTAGTATTTAGTAGGATGTCCCCGGTTCGATTCCTGCTACTAGCAGACTTTTTTGCGGTGTGATAAATACAGAGAGAAAAGCTAGATGGGCCGGCCCAGCGGTGAAGGTGGGTATGCGCCCGTTTGTAATTAGTACTGTAGTGGGCGCTTAAGGCGCCGAATAGGAACCAGCCCTCTACCGTGCCTTCTTCCTACCCAGCGGTACGCACTGGTATGGGCCAGAATATCCTGTAAAAGAAAGAAGATATGGGCCAGAGTCCAACCAGCCTAACAAACCTGATACATCAGACACCGCTCGAAAAAAAAACCTGATGCTTCACACCCCTGGACATATTAACTAATTAACTATTATCTTTCTCAAAAGGTAATTAACTATTATAATTTTCGCCAAAAAAATTACTATCTAAAAAACACCAATTTTGTATCTCAGCCATATATTATGCGGAGCGAATTTTGTATTTTATATTTTCCTTTTCCTATTTTTTATTCTTGTTTTATCAATTGGATCGGTCCTTCTATTTTTATTTTTTGTGCCTTCTTGTTTCTCCTCGCGACACTCCTTGCTTGCGGAGCGGCCTACCAAAAAATAATCCTATTTGATAACCTCAGATAATTCATAAAAATCCCTGATAATCCACATCCGTCGGATATTATCGATACCGTATCCGCTACCATATCCGCCGAATATCCGGTTGACCAAAATCTATATCCGGGGGATTCATGCAGCCGTAGTTGCATGTCCATCGATCGCACGTAATTATAGTTGCACGTCCGTCGATGCACAAAAATGTGTTCACATTTCTCTCATAGGTGCTCATAAGGGCAGTGATGACATGCATGTGCAACGGACGAGGATCCTCTAGGGCGTGTTTGGATACTCGGCTCGCACCTGGCTCGCATCCATCGTGCAAATTCTTGGATGTTTGGTAGACTGCACCTTCGACTGGGCCTGGCCCGATCCATGCAAAATAGAGCTCTCAGCCAGGCTGAGGCGAAACGCAGGAATAGGGCGTTTCCCTGAGCCAGCCCCGTGCCTGCACCCGCGTCCACACTTAAAACGAAACGGTACACATGGTTGCCCCTGATATTTATCGAAATTACTACAGATTTGCCACCAGACCTTCCCGTATCAGTCTTTCTTCTTCCTCTCCCCCATCGGACCAGATCGGATCGAGCACATCCACACACCGCCGCCGCCGCCAATCGAGCTCCTTCTTTGGCCACTGGACCCGGCTCTCTCGTTGTCGCGACCCTCCTGCCGCCACCCGTCGCGCCGATCCCACCGGACGGTGCTCAACAGAGCCGGGCGAGGAGAGGCGCCGCTGCCTTCTCAAAGGACCGCCGGGTGTCACGGCGGCATCATGGAGTACGCTACCGGAGCTCACGGATGACGCCACCGCAAGATGTAATCTTTTGTCGCTCCCTTAGGTCAACCGCGTCTGCCTCAAAGTCGCTGGCACATACGTCCTACAATTGCCATGGCCACCACGACAACGTTGACATCCAGCACGGCAGCACAGAGGGTCTTGGCGTGCAACTTGTTTAATCCACGAAGAGCAGCAGGTCTAGTCCACGAAGAAGCAGCAGCTCTAATCCAGCCTATCAAACAACGTAGGTTGCGTACAGTGCCTCGCATGCACATAATCTCTACAGTCCACTAAACATACATCTCACTTCATCCTTGCATCTGCTCCACCAGGCCAGGCTCAGCCAGTATCCTCCATGCGATGCAGGGTAGAGCTATCCAGGCAACCAAACACGCCCCTAGCGTGCACAGCGGCACGGTACTCTGCCGTGGCTTCTTACCATTGGTATTGGGCCTATGGGTGAGAAATTAGAACTCGCCAGCCCAGCCGTTCATCTATGTACAGATTAACTAGAGTAATTACCTACTTATTGTTGTATATACAAAATTAACTTTTAATTAGCAATACACATGAGCAACATTCTTAAATGAAAATGAACTCGTATTAGAAAATTGGTTTTGCTAAATCTCAGTCATATTCTACGCGGAGCGATTTTTAATATTCTATATTTTTCTTTCTCCTATTTTGGCTTTGTTATTGTTTATATCGGTTTGATTAGTAGTATGTTTTTTTTAGTTTTTTGCGTGCTTGTGTAATTGGAGTTGCATACTCGTCAACCACGTGACACTACAGTTGCACACGGATCCGGGTCCTCTACCGTGCCCAACGGCACGGTACTCTGCCGTGCCTTCTTCCTACCCAGCGGTACACACTGGTATGGGCCAGAATATCCTGTAAAAAAAGAAGATATGGGCCAGAGTCCAACCAGCCTAGCAAACCTGATACATCAGACACCGCTCAAAAAAAAAACCTGATGCTTCACACCCCTGCACATATTAACTAATTAACTATTATCTTTCTCAAAAAAGTAATTAACTATTATAATTTTCGCCAAAAAATTATTATCTAAAAAACACCAATTTTGTATCTCAGCCATATATTATGCGGAGCGAATTTTGTATTTTATATTTTCCTTTTCCTATTTTTTTATTCTTGTTTTATCAGTTGGATCGGTCCTTCTATTTTTATTTTTTGTGCCTTCTTGTTTCTCCTCGCGACGCTCCTTACTTGCGGAGCGGCCTACCAAAAAATAATCCTATTTGACCCTAGATAATTCATAAAAATCCCGGATAATCCACATCCGTCGGATATTATCGATACCGTATCCGCTACCATATCCGTAGAATATCCGGTTGACCAAAATCCATATCCGGGGGATTCATGCAGCCGTAGTTGCATGTCCATCGATCACACGTAATTATAGTTGCACGTCCGTCGATGCACGTAAATGTGTTCACGTTTCTCTCATAGGTGCTCATAAGGGCAGTGACGACATGCATGTGTGCAACTGTAGTGTCACGTGGTTGACGAGTATGCAACTCCAGTTACACAAGCACACAAAAAACTAAAAAAAACATACTACTAATCAAACCGATAAAAACAATAACAAATCCAAAATAGGAGAAAGAAAAATATAGAATATTAAAAATCGCTCCGCGTAGAATATGACTGAGATTTTAGCAAAACCAATTTTCTAATACGAGTTCATTTTCATTTAAGAATGTTGCTCATGTGTATTGCTAATTAAAAGTTAATTTTGTATAGGTAATTACTCTAGTTAATCTGTACATAGATGAACGGCTGGGCTGGCTAGTTCTAATTTCTCACCCATAGGCCCAATACCAATGGTAAGAAGGCACTGGGCACGGTAGAGGATCCTCGTCCAGAAAAGGAAACAGTCCCGGCCGCACCCGCACCTGAAAGCCCTCATAAGGCTCGCTGAAACGAAAAGACTTGATTTTTATCTGTAGCGAGCTGGTTTTGGAGAAGGAGGGTCGGCAGGATACAGACACCCAGCAGGAGATGGCGGTCGAGAAGCCGGAGCGGGCGCCGGAGCCGGAGCCGGAGCCGGAGGTGCTAGTGCCGCCCGTCTTCGACTTCCCTCCCATGGCCGCCCGCACCAGGTCGCCGTCCACTTCCCTTTCATGAAAAAACTCTTATTTAGCAATTTCTACTTTCCTCTCTTAGATCTATCGCCTGCGGCCCCGAGAGGAAGGGACTCCGCACCACCTCCCTAACTGATCTGCCTTCCCTATTTTTTTTTATGCATCTGCCTCTCCAGACCTCTTCTCCGAAGTTAGTTTTCGGCCAGATCTACCGCTCTTTCCCAAAAGGGGCTTATTTTTGTGGTCTCTGGGCTGTACTAATCAGCTCCACTGTTAAATAGTAATTCGCTCTCGCGCCCCATCTCGATCCGGTAGTTCAGATGTAGATGTATGCATATGTGTTCTTTATTTTTTTATATGTGTTTGTTGCGTCAATGCTCCTTTGGTAGACATCTGCTGGAAGTAATCCTTGTGCAGTTGGGGTGTGACATCTCTACTATTCTCAAGTTCCTAATCAGTAATGCAGGATGTCAGTGCCGGCATATGAGCTCATGTTTGGGAAGCTCGCGCGACGCAGCCTTTTTTATGACTACCTCCATCATTCTGGGGGTGTGGACGCCCAGATTATGTTGAAGCAGCTGGGAGATTCTCATGTTGGTCTTACAGCCACCGTATCCATCAAACAAATATGCTTTTCCCCCTTTTGTTGTAATATTGTTCTGTTCAGTACATGACCACTGGGTTGTGTTTCAGTAGTATGATGATTCTATTGAAGCTTGTAAAATTCACTAGATATACTTTTGACCGTTGGGCTGTGTTTCAGCAGTAAGCTTGGTTAAAATTCAGTTGTATGATTGCTGTTGACCATTGGGTTATTCTTAACTTCTATCTATGCTTTTTTGTCTTTTGTATGTATCTGTTCTATTTCAGAACTCGTGTCCCTTTTCATGAGTTATTGCAAAAAAAGTTATTTTTCCCTAACTATAATTCACCAGATGTCTACAAATGGGGGGGAAGCTCACTTTCGATGGCAGAGGTGGTTATTCCATATTTACCATAGCTACATTCCCTAATTATTTAGTACATTGGCTGTTATGATGAACATCAAATTGCTTGACATATTTTCTGTAGGGATTTGGATGATCCCCATACATTTGTGGACTTTCTCATGTCGACTTCAAAACCGTAAGTGATCTCTTGTTAGGAATGAACAGTTCTAATTCTGTTATGCAAGGTGAAGAAATCATACTGATTTGGCTTATAACTTGTATTTTCTAGCACAATGCGGTTGTCCTCATGCGTTTACTATCCAAAGTATCGTATTGGTGCCTTTGGGACGTTCCCTTTGATCATGGCAAACAGGTAGGTTGTATCTTGACTGCGGCAATCATATATTTAGTTTGTACTACCTCTGTAAACTAATACTCCCTCTGTAAAGAAATATAAGAGTGTTTAGATCACTGATTTAGTGATCTATAAACAGTCTTATATTTCTTTACAGAGGGAGTATAAGACTTTTTAGATCACTAATTTTGAGACATTTCTATTACCCAGTACAAGATATTCTTGTTCTTGATTTCTAAATATGACTAGTAACATGGCAAAGTGTACTCTTCTGTTTTGCAGGGCATGCCCAGAAGATTATGGTGTCATGGGTTTAAGATATGGTTCAGAGAATCTATCAATTGGGGCGTCCTTCGTCCCATCTCGCTGTATGCACTTACCTACACTTCTAGGTGGAATATTGAATTATGATTGAAGAGTAAAAATAATATGTACCATGTATTACCTATTAGTACCAATTTTGAAACATATTTACTTATGTTATTCTGCAATAAAATAACTCTTACATTCAGTCATGTCATGGTATGCTGATATTACCTTTCTTGGAAGTGTCTTGTGAGGTACCCTATGGTGCATGGTTGGTTGGGAGAAAAGGGAATTTAAGTGCCGGCGTACAATACAAACCACTAGGTTTGTGTTACTAAATGTTCACTGATTATCAGAGCAATATTTTCTAGGCCAAATATTTGAGGCCCTTGCATATTCTTTTTTATTTGAATATTTGATGCTCTTCTGTGTCCACATGGAAAATGCTGCTTTACATATTGAGGCTTTGTGCTTACAATGTTTTATGTGTCTTAGAAAGTACCATAAATAAGGCACATACCGGACATAACCGTACAAGGGTTTTTTTGGACAAGTATTTTTTACTTATAAAGGTCTATAAACTGCAAATTAACTTTTTTCCTGCTAAAATGAAAAGAACAACAATAACATGTTCTTCTTAATTTATTGTGAAGCTAAGTGCAAAAGATAAACATCATGATGTCATATCATTTGGATTTTCCCTACTTATACCGAAGGCATTAAAAAAAACAGGCAACTATTCAAGTACACGTGTCCACAAGTTTGTGCTCTCAGAGACCTTTTTCTTTTTATAAAATTACAAGATTTCCATGCTATGTATTTACTAGTTGCAATTCTAGGTTATTGTAGTTTGCACTGTATCAAATTTAAATGTTCTGCTGACATGCCATATATTTAGTTTTACAAGCATTTTGCTCTTAGGAGTCGTGCACTATTTCTTACATAAAGATAATCAGGATATAGATGTTCACTGTATTTGCACTTCCCAGCATTTTATTGTGTCACTGGATGCAAGCATTTTGATTTTCTTTTGTGACCAAAAATATATACTCCAATAGGTGGAAGCAAGCATCCTATGCCTTTTACAGACTTGAAGAACTGGAATTGTGCAATCGGTTATGGTGTGGGCTCAACTAGCCCACTCAGCCCTTCATTTACTTTTGCACTAGAGCTCGTTAGAAGTTCGCAGGTTTGTTATACTCAGTCCTTATTAGTTGACAAGAAAGCTTCATATTTTTTGTTAGGTTGCAACAGCTAGGTGTTTTCACAAGATTGTAAACAGAGTGCCCGTCATGATGTGTATTCGTTTGTTAGCTTGCAATGGCTTACATAGTTTGACAGGATTATAAACAGACTGCCAATCATGATGTGTATCTGACCAGTGATGCATATAATTAAGCTGCTCCTATTTTTAAATAATTAATACTGCTGAATTGTGAACATGATTATTCTTTGGAAGAATTATTGAACTATACCATTCTCTGTTTATAATTTTGATAAATTATTTACTCCTACAGTATGCACTTGTTTGTAAAATTCTTGGATTCTGACTTACAAATAAAGAATCCAATGATCAATCACAGTGAAACAGAGTTCTTATGCTAAAGGAGAACCTTGATATCTTACATGTAGTTTTCCCTTCATCAAATGTCATACGCAAAAAAAAATTACATGTATATTTATTCTCACGCAATGGCATTTCCTTATCCTTGATGTGCAGCTGGTTGCATCATTCTATCAGCACCATATTTCTGGAAAGGTAAGCGCACTTGCATTTCATTTCTTGATACCTAGAGTTGCCTTCTGCAACTAGAATTGAGATTTAAAAGAGATCTCCTTTATCCTACTTAGTAATTTACTATAGCAGTTTCATAAGAAACATACTCTGCTAGCCCTTGGGTATTGGTTTAGTTGTCTTGTTGGAATACCATCCAGTTATATAACGTGCATATTATTGTTTAAGACCATTATTGTAATACTTATAGCTGGTTGCATATGTTGGCAAGGCCATTGTAGCCTTCTAATATTTGTCCTCTATTTGATCTTTTAGGAAAGGGTGTGGCTAGGTCTCAGTCGACTGAGACTTAACCAAGTCTCAGTCAAGTGATATAGTATGTAAGAAGAAAAAGAGAAACTGAAAATAATTTTTTTGTACGAATCTCCATGCAAAATCAAAGGAAGATAGCATCAAAGTCTCAGTCGACTGAGACTTAGCAAAACTGTTTAGGAAAACATTTTTCTTGAAAGGTTTAGGCAAGACATTTTGATAGACTTCAGTATTTAAGTTGGGGGTATATTACATTTCATTTTTCGAATAATAATTATTAACGCATGCGTTAAAATTTGATTATGAGCTTTAAAAGAAATATCACATCATCTAAAATTCTAGCAGAATAAAATCCAATTTGGGATTAGTGTCCAGAATTACGAAATTAGGAGAAATCATAACCACCCAATGAATAACAGGAGCGAAACTCAGCGGAAAGAATTTAATTTTATGTGTCCTTCATGAGTTGAATACGAAATTATATTATTTTAAATATTTCATTTTAACCAAGAGTCTGCATACGCCATCAGGAACTAAAGTATCGGGCTGGACCTTATATTGTTGGAACTTTAAACTACATTGATCTTGGACTTGAGCTAGCCACAAGGTATACCTTAAAAGAAGACATTTGTCAGTCTTGGGACCGATTCAGCTTACTACAACTCCATTTTGTGTGAACTTTAGGGTGGATAAAGACAAACCAACAGATGATGTTGGCAATTCCTCGTTTCAGGTAGCTGCAAGTTGGCAGCTAAATACAGATTTACTTGTAAAGGTCAGCCACACCTCAGTTATTTTCTTTTATGACAGTGTATCCTGGCAACCAATGCTTCATATGCATTTCCTGTTTTGATGATTTGTTTTGAAGTATTGCATAGTTCTTACTGAATCCTGCAGGAACTGAACTATTTCCCTTGAAGTTATTCTGAAATTCCTGTAAAATTAAGAATTCATTGAAAAATATTTTTGTCGAGTAGTCAACACGGTGACAATATGTGAGAACTCACCTGTGGGAAATTTATAACTTGAATGTTTTCCCTTCCTTCAAACATTTTCCTCCAGTTATATATGTACTACTAAATTTGGAGATAACTATTCATGTCTTGATTTATTTGAGAATCATCATTGTTATTTTCTTACCAGGGGAAGTTAGGCCCCTCCAAGTCTTCTGCAGCATTGGCGTATAAGTTTCCACCCTTCTTTACATGTAGCATTACAGGTTTGCAACCCTTCATTTCCTTGAAATAATTTTATTTGCAGGTAGAACCTTGTTATAGCCTATTTTTTTAAAAAGGCTGCTGCATAAAAAATTGCTCCTGAGCTTCTCTATGTTCATGTGGCCATAATATATTATCTAGTTCACCTCTATGCTCTCTTCAGTGAGAATCCGATGTTTCCCATATTCATAGCAGAGTTTTCGAAATATATATCCCTAAGTAACTTAATTGCTTATATTAAGTACCTTAGTATTGTGAACTGACTGCTTGAGAATTTGATACAAGATGTTTTGATGCCGGCCTTTAAGCTCATGTTATAGTTTTTGTTCGACAAGTAGAATGGTAAACTAATGATATCTAAGTTTTCGTAAGGGGACTGGAGCAGTCTACCATGAGAGATTTGATCCGGTACTCTTATATGTCCAAGATCAATATGGAAATTCTTTCAGAGGTTTTCCCTTTGTCCGTGTCAACAAACAATTCGAAATACCTTGACTTTTTCATAACAGGTTCGAGTCAAACAGCAATGATTCGAAACACTTCTTTTTGCATTACACTATTTTGAAAACCTAAGGACTCGATCGTATTGATGTGGAAAATACCGGATTTAGGATTTCGGATCATAGCGGGAAAAGGAGGGAAACAGAGACCAATGAAGAGACAATACATGAACAATAACTATGATATCACCATGAGTTATCAGTAGCTAATTATTTGTAGTAAGCATGTTGGTGTTCTTTGAAGCTTTCATCCTCTTAACAATGCCTATTTGCAGTTGAAAATGATCATTCGAAAGGTACGAGATCGTATGGATTGGGCATTCGTGTTGAGGATCTCAGGAAACCCAGGTTGCATTCTTTGTCACATATATATGATTGGACTGCTAGTAGTATCATGAACTAAACCAATATGTTTTGTTTATGCATATATTCTTATTAATGTTGTACTGATAACATTATTTCCTATCTTAATGCAGGTACCAAGCACTTGATCAAGATTGTACAGTCTTGAAACAACATGAGATGGACATTGCTGGGAAGGAGCGCGTCGTCGAGTTTGACTTTGGTCCTGGCAATTATGACAATTTACCAATGGAGTTGAAGCCTATGGACAAAGTATTGTAATTATAAGCTGTTACACTTATTGTTCTGGGCTGTAGTCAGGAAGCCCATTAAACTATAGTTATTAAGGGAATTAGATTAGTTGACCCACTACTTTGGGAGAGTGGCCTTTTGGCACACGGGAGTGCGCGCTCCTGGTTTTTAAAATGTGTTTTAAATGTACTTTGAAATGTCAAAAAATTCCAAACAAAAGTTTGGCGTGTACATCTTGATATTGTACATGTTCACAAAGTCGTTTCAAAACCGACAAGTTATTTGTTTTTCACAAGACATCTTTTTGTCTTTTTTACACAAGCCACAAAAAATGGAACGGGATGACCGCTCCCTCCCCTCCCTCTCGGGAGAAGTGACCGTGGCGCCATTAAAGCTTGCTTATCCTCAGCTTCCTACCCACCCTTGCATCTCATCGAGTCCTCACCGCCCCAGTTCTGCATCGGAGATCTCGCATGGCTGGAGCACGTCGCATCGCCGCGGCTGCTGCCTAAGATCGATCCACACTCGCCGGAGGCTTGCCGCGAGATGCGTCGGGTGGTGCTGGAGCGCTTCCTCGATCGGGATGAGTGGAGGGAGATCCATCTCCACATCCTTCGCCACGCGAACTTCGTCGAGCGCGCGTGCTTCATCGGAGACGACGGCTGCGAGGATTTGCAGCTGCTCTTCTAGGTGATCCAGGAGGCCGAATCGCCGGACCCGCGTCAAGCCGTGCGGTGGGAGAACTTCAGGACGGCGAACCCGTCCAGGCTCAACATCCGACCGCCTTCATGGGAGGGTATCGCCAACATCCCGCCGGAGTTCCTGCCGCCGGGGATTGTTTGGCCCCAACGCCGCCAGTAGATCGTCTGCCCCAACTGGTCCGGGCCCAGCGACGACCCATCGAGCCCCCGCCTTGGCCAGGTGAGCTAGGTATGCACTACATTCATGCTGATGTACATCTAAGAGCTCGTTTGCGGGATTTTTGATTGCGCCGACGAAGGGGCGTTAGCCAAAATACTTTGGGTGTTTGTAATCAGGTTGAGGGTTTGGTTGTGGATTTGGGGGTTCTCCCCCAAGGGAATGTATGTGTTGAGAAGCAAGATGTTGTTTATACAGCTGGCGAGACCTCATCAGAGCTGGATTCCGACGAGGGGCTCAGGCAACAACCAGCAGAGTACTGTATGGGGCGGTGGCACTTGGCCTCCTCCCCCCCCAATCTAGTGTTGACTGGGCTCAAATTCAAAATCCGTGTCCTAGATGGGAAAGCGGGTAGGGTGAGTCGGTTACGTAAAGTGGAAACCCTAGAAAGCGTGGAGGAGCACTTTGGCCAGCTCTGGCTTATCCCTTCCCCTCCCCGCCGCCGCACCTACAAAACTCACACCCCGCAGCCCCAAAACAACTCCAACCCCGGATTCCTCTGTTGGATTCGGAAAGACCTAGTTGAGATCAATTCCTTTGCAGCTACTGATTGTTTCCCTACCTCAATTCGCCCTTTCGATCCACCACCGAAAAACATCAAAATCTCGCGTGAAGGGATTGGCCCTGGCACGCTTTCCTTTGCGGAGGTAGTGAAGTGGGGATCAGAAATGGCCGATCGTCGTGCATGAGGGGGCGACAATCTTGCTGCTGGCCAATCCAAGTCTACGTGACAGAAGGCTGCCTCTTTCATTGGGCGCAAGCAGCCATCTGCTCCACCTGCGAAAGAACAAGCCCCTACTCCCAAACCTACCAGATCCACAGCCTCGACTGCGGGCTCGGCCCAGGTACAGTCTTCTCAATCTGGTGAGGTAGAAGTTGAGCAGGTCCTTGATCCTAGATACAAAGACATGATATGCTTCAATTGTGGGGGCCCTGGTCACTATGTGGGGAATTGTGTCAAGCCAAAAGCATGTTTCATATGCCAGCAGAACCACAATGTCATAACTGTGCAGCGTGGTCCAAAGTTAAACCCACTGTTGCTTTCTTTGGCAGTGGGGCGAGAGGGCTTGATTTCTGCCATGTGGATGTCCCTGTAGCCATAGAGTCGAAATGGCTGAATTTCCAGAACTGTGCAGTGGTAAACATTCTGAAAGGAGAAGTGGATTGTTCTAAGTTGATGGAACTCCTGACTGCAACATTTTGCAAGATTAGACAATGGCCATGGCAGATCAGAGGGTTATCTAGCAAGACCTTCTTGGTTAGATTTCCCCCTTGGAAAAAAGTTGAGGACCTTATTGAGCTGCCTGGATTCTCTTTGCCACAGGATGTAAATGTTACTTTAACTGAATGGAAAGGTGGATGTGACCCTTTTGGGGAATTGATTGAAGCTTGGGTTCTGATTGAGGGCATTCCTCCTAAATGGTGTACCTGGAAAGTATTTGCTCAGATTGCTTCTCTCTTTGGGGTACTTACTGATGTAGATTGGAATGTCATGTTCAGAACCTTTTTTGAGAATGTTAGGATAAAAATTGCTTGTAGAGATCCTACCAAGATTCCTTTTGAGAGGCTGATTGAGATGAAGAAGAAACTTTTCCTGCTAGGTTTTACTGTTGAGGGCTTTGAACAGGTGGGGGGATAATGAGGAAGAAGGAGCTAAAGAAGATCAAGTAGCAGAGGCCAGTGGGGCTCATGGGGAACATGCATCTGATGGGTCTGGGGATGGGGGTCTGGCCATTGATGAGCTAGATAAAGCTAACTTCCCAGCCAAAAATGGGCCTAGCAAGCATGTATATCAGAATGTGGTGATGTCACCTATGGAAATGTTCCCTGATTCTAATCAGGAGAATTTCATCTTGGAATGTGCTGTGATTGAAGGTGATAAAGGTGTTCCATCTTCTGATGGATATGGGATGAGGGTTGAACACAAAGATGATGTGTTGAGATTAGATCAAGAGTTTGATAGATGTGTGTGTGTGAGAGAGAGTGACTTTATGGTTGGAGAGAGCATGATTGAAAAAACTCCTGATCCCTCTAAAAAAATGGTATGACCCTACCTGGGAGAGATCTAGGAGTATGGATTATTGTGAGGGCCTACTTAGGTCTGTGGACTTATCTGAGTCTGAAAATGAGGAATCTAAAGAAGAGGAGTTGGGGGTTCTCCCTCCTGAGGCCATTCTTATCTTGCAAAGTGACACTCTGAAAAGGTCCCTACTGGAATCACTCAACCAAGCTCAAAAAGGTGGATCCATTCTTGAGAAGAAACCTAAATGGGCGCCTTTTGTAACTCAGAAGCCTGCTACCAGAGGGCATGGAAATGTCAACATCATGGAGAAAGCTGCTGCATACAAGAGGAAGAAGAATCTAGAAATCCCTAAAACATTTAAAGGTAAATCATTTTCCACTGTTGATAAATCTATTCTTGCTGATCAAATGGAACAAATTAATCTGATAATTGGAGGGGGTGAAATTCAAAAGAATGACACCATTGATGAAATGGTGGCTGAGGAAAGAGAGAGATGTCTGGTTTTTGCCAGCAAGAACCCTGAAATTGTTCTTCCTGATAATCTAGATGTTGATATCAATGATGTAGTTAGTACACCTGTGAGTGAATTTTCCTATGAGCCAGTTGGCACTGCTGTTTCTAGTAGGAAAACTCCCACTGTTCTAACTAAAGCCAAGCCTTGTGGCTTATCACATCCTTTTAAAATTACTTAACTATGGTAGGTATTATTTGGAATATTGGGGTCTTGGACAACTGGGAAAACTCAGTGCCTTTGTGATACTATTGCCAAAACTAATCCTGATTTTATTGTTTTTCAAGAGACTAAGAGGGAAATTATTTCTGAGGGTTTCCTCAAGGCCGTTGATAGGTTTGATAATTTTGTTTGGCACTTCTTGCCTGCTGTTAATACTGCTGGTGGGATCTTTCGGTCTACTTGTGCAGATCGCGGAGGTGCCGTACTTTCGGTGCTAGGATCGGTCGGGTCGTGAAGACGTACGACTACATAAACCGCGTTGTCATAACGCTTCCGCTTTCGGTCTACGAGGGTACGTGGACAACACTCTCCCCTCTCGTTGCTATGCATCACCTTGATGGATCTTGTGTGTGCGTAGGAATTTTTTTGAAATTACTTCGTTCCCCAACAACCAAACCTTTTGGGAATTGATAAAAAAGGATTTTATGTGGATGGTTAAAGATTTTGAGAATGGTGACCTAGACATGTATAAATTGAATTATGCCATTATTACCCTCATACCTAAAGTGCCTTTGGCTAAAGACATGAAAAATTTCAGACCTATCAGTTTAAGTAATTGTGCTGTCAAGATTTTCTCTAAAGCTATGACCACTAGGGTGTCTCCTTTGTGTGACAAGCTTATTTCTACTAATCAGACTGCCTTTATTAAGGGTAGGTTCATTTTAGAGAGTGTGGTTATGGCTCATGAGGTTATTCATGATATACACAGGTCTGGCTCTAGTGGGTTGATTCTTAAACTTGACTATTAGAAAGCCTGTGATAGAGTGAGCTGGGATTTTTTGAAGGAAATGCTTCTTTCTAGAGGTTTTGGCAGTAAGTGGGTTGGTTGGGTTATGTACACTATTCACCAAGGAACTTTTCAAGTTAGAATTAATGACACAAATGGCCCCCACTTTAAGGGGGGGGGGGAGGCTTGAAGCAAGGTGATCCCCACTCACCTCTGCTGTTTAACTTGGTAGCTGATGTCTTTTCTAAGATGCTCCAGAAAGCTGTTAATAGAAACTTGATTTGTGGACTGCTACCCCATGCCATTACTGGAGGGGTGGTCAGCCTACAATATGCTGATGATACTATTCTTTTCTTAGATAATTCTATAGCTTGTGCAAAAAATTTGAAGTGGATTGTAACTTGCTTTGAGAAACTTTCTGGTTTGAAGATTAACTTTCACAAGAGTGACTTGCACACTATTAATGTTCCTGATCAACTGTCAAGAGACTTTGCTCAAGTTTTCTGCTGTCAACTTGGGGATATTCCCTTTAAATATTTAGGGTTGCCTTTGCACTTTAAAAAACATAGAAGGGAAGATCTTCAACCCATTATAGACAGGATTATTAAGAATATAGCTGGTTGGCTGGGGAGATTTCTCTCCTACAGGGGCAAATTAATCCTTCTTACTACTTGTATTGCCAGTATTCCTGCCTACTTGATGTCTATTGATAAATTTCCCATATGGGCTATTGATATGATTACATCTCAAATGTCTCACTTCTTTTGGGGGATATGGGTGAAACCCACAAATACCATCTTGCTAGTTGGGGAATGATTTCCAGGATGAAATAATTTGGTGGTATGGGGGTTCCCAACCTTAGAGAGTTCAATATGGCCCTTTTGGCTTCTTGGGGAATTTTTTTTATGATGGTAGAGATGGTGATTGGAAAAAGATTATGGCCTACAAATATAATACTAACAATCCCAATTTCTTCAACACTAAGGCTAATTTGGGGTCTCCATTCATGAAAAGTCTATCTTGGGCATTTGCAGCATCTAAAAACTTCTATAGGTGGATTCTTGGGGATGGTAAAAGTATTGCTTTCTGGCATGACATTTGGATTGGGGACTGCTCCCTAAAACCTGCATTTTGGGACTTGTTTGACATTTGTCAGCAGAAAGAGGCCACTGTTGCGCAGGTCTGGGTGGGAGGTGAACTCCAACTCACTTTTAGGAGATGTGTTGATGAAGGGGCTTTGGTTAGATGGGATGAGCTTACTAATTTAGTTAAACATGTTGTGTTGTCTGACTCCCCAAACCAACCTATGTGGATGCTGGATTCTTCCAGCAAGTATTCGGTCAAGTCTTTTACAAAATGATCAACTTTGGGGGGATTCCTGTTGAGATTAAAGATGATATATGGAAAATTAAGATCCCTCCTAATATACATGTTTTCCTGTGGTTGATTTACTACAATAAAAGCTTGACCAGAGATAATCTGGCCAAACGTAGACATGTAGAGGATAAGACTTGTGTCTTTTGTAATGAACCAGAAACAATTCAACATCTCTTTTTTGATTGTATTGTTGCTAGACACGTGTGGGAGCTGGTGGCTGAAAGTTTTAACATTAATGTACCTGATTCTTTTATTATGCTATCTTCCTTTTGGAAGAAAAGGAAACATTGTGAAGCTCTGAACATAACTACTGCTGCTGCCTTGTGGAGCTTATGGCGTTTGCGAAATGATTTTATTTTCCAGGGGCGAAGATGGCGAAGTATACGCTGTGCTTTGGACCTGTTGGGCGCAACGATCAGGCAATGGAAAATTCTATGTTCAGAGGCTCAGGGTGCGCTTCTTCTCCGGTGCTTAAGACTGTTGGACCACTGAAGAGGGGAATTGCTTAGGATCGCCTGGCGCTAAACTTTGGAGCATCGCTGTGTTCAGCAAAACTGCTAGTTTACCGTTTATGCTTTGATCTATCCGTGAGCTAGCATGTATGCTTTCCTGGCTTTGTATCTCCCCTGGAACCTTCTTAAATATATGCTATAATAGGGTAGTTCTTAAAACCCTAATGGTTCCCATCTGTGGCAGCTACTCTCTGGTTGCCATCGGGCGCTGCTTAACAGTCTATGCATTTGGTTTTGCCTTGGCTTTAATAAAAGTTGGGGCGGGGGGAAACCCCTTTCTGTTAAAAAAAGCCACAAAAAATGTGACGTGCACACATAATGCCGAGATGTATGCACCAAATTTATTATTTTCAGTTGCAGGAGCTTGCCAAAGCGAATTTCTGCTACTTTGAAGGACAATCATCTGATGAGACGAACTGTCATTTAACCTTGAAACAAAGTGTTATTGTACACAGTTGTATATCAAATGTTCTAGAAGTAGTTCAAAGGCGCAGGTAGTCCAAGTTTTTTCTTCTTGAAGTTGACCCTATAGCATGTCGAATACTTGATTTTCATTATAAAAGAAAGAGGGTTTTGCCAGGTTGATATGCGGAGAACCAAGCGAAAACTGCCACAACAGCCCTTGCTTCCCTCCGAGCGAAAACAAATATCGTAACCCATGGAAGCAAAGGCTGTTGTGGATTAGGAGAAACCCCTTCATATTCCTTGCAACATAATCATGGAAGAAAATCTGCAACCATGATAATGAGATATGGCGACAGCGGATCTCCCTGTCTAACTCCACAATGGGACTGAAAATGTTCCCCCATTTCCCCATTAATTAGAATGGAGATTCTGCTCGTTCTTTGCAACATGCCAATCCAGGATCCCCATTGATGATCAAAGCCTCTAGCTGTCAAGATGGCCAAGAGAGGGCAACCTAGTTGAAAAAGAACATGCGATGCCCCCATGTTTGGTTTTGGTAATTGATGACAATCTCTATGGACTAATGGTTGCCTTGAGTTATATTTGAAGGTTTTGTCCATAGGCTTTTCTTGAAGTCTATGTGTTGGTTTCAAGGAGTTTATGAGTTGACCAAGGTGCTATTAAGGAATTATCCAAAGATTGGTCATGTGAGTGTTGAGCTTATTGCAAGCATGTCTTGAAGAAAAATATTGTGTGATCATTCATGTTTACCTTCAAGACATCATCCAAATGAAGAGAGTTGGAAAGATTCAAGGTTGATCAAGACTAAGTCAAGAGTGAATCAAGTTGATCAACTCACAAAGCATAGAAGATGTACCGAGAGGGATCAAGTGATCCCATGGTATGGTAAGCATTGTCCATTGCACTTTGTGTACTAACCCATGGTCTATGTGAGAGTTCTATGTGGTGTTAGGTATGTGTCCATGGGCTTGCGTCAAGAGGAAGATATTATACAACCCATGGAAAGGATGACATCAAGTGGTGATCGTCATCATGATTGCCATGTGCAAGTTCAAGTGGAGCATCACGAAGAGATCAAGTGCTTGAATCTTGCCATCCTTTGTGGTGTCAATGGACTTGTGAAGATGTGCCGAAGAGTGGCTCACCCATAGTGGACTATGGGGGAGCAATCATCTAGTCTTCATCGAGCCAACGCAATCAAGAAAGGTGGTCCATCTTGAGGGAGTCAAGATCGTCATCATCTAGCTCAAGTGGACCATGTGCAAGGCAAAGGTTTGCCCTTGATAGGTTTTCTATTTTACCGGTCTCGTGGTGGTAGTAGGGAGACCGGTTATATGATCGCTTGTCGTACTATCAAGGGGGCTCTCACGTTGGTAGCTTGATCGTATCGTTAGTAGAGAGCTCAAACCCTTGCATCCTTGCATCATGTTTCTTGGTTCTTGTTTGGTTCTCTTTGTGTGTCTTGGAGCTTATGGTCATCTTGATGACAAGCTTGAGTTCATCGAAAACGGAGTTCACATGCGTCTTCTATGATGTTTTCGGTGTTGGAGGTTTTACCGGTCTTATCCGAGGAAGGGTTCTCACCATTTTCCTTTGGGCCTTTTCTCATTTGCTTCTTATTGGTATTTCTTTCAAGATTGTGTTAGCCCTTGTTGCTAGCTTTCCAACAAACTTGGTTTCATCGAATTCGGAGTCCGTTTGCAGAAGTTGTGGTTGTTTTGGTAAAGGCTGCAGCGGTACTACCACGACTAGAGCGGATGTAATTTTTTACTACCGCTCCAGAGCAGTACTACCGCGGCTCCTGAGCGGTAGTACCGCTCCAGAGCAGTACTACCGCGGCTCCTAAGCGGTAGTACCGCTCCGGACCAAAATCTCGTGTTTTGCTCAGCGGAAGTAGGCACAGAAGTATTTTTTTAGTACCGCTCGCAAGCAGTAGTACCGCTACCTTTCGCGGTAGTACCGTGAGGTCGAGCGGTAGTACCGTGAGGACGAGCGGTACTACCGCTCCGACGGTTCTTCTGGCCTTTTTGCCTCCTCGCTGTTGTGTTTCGAAGGGGTACTACCACCCTAGCGGTAGTACCGCTCCTTGGAGCGGTAGTACCGCTGTGTGCGGGCTGTGAGCATAACGGTTGGATTCGGGAGCTCTTATAAAAGGGGGTCTTCTTCCCCATTCAACCTTATCCTTTGAGCTCGTGTTCTTCCCCCATTGTTGACCTTCTTCGAGCTTGCTTACTCTCAATCCCTCCAATGATTCTTGCTAGTTCTTGAGGGAAAAGATGTTGGGGAACGTTGCAGAAAATTAAAATTTTTCCTACGGTTTCACCAAGATCCATCTATGAGTTCATCTAGCAACGAGTCATGGGAGAGTGATTGCATCTACATACCACTTGAAGATCGCGTGCGGAAGCGTTCAATGGAACGGGGATGATGGAGTCGTACTCGCCGTGATTCAGATCACCGATGACCTAGTGCCGAACGGACAGCACCTCCGCGTTCAACACACGTACGGAGCGGATGATGTCTCCTCCTTCTTGATCCAGCAAGGGGCAAGGAGAGGTTGATGATGATCCAGCAGCACAACGGCGTGGTGGTGGATGCAGCAGAACTTCGGCACGGCTTCGCTAAGCAACTACGGGAGGAGGAGGAGGTGTTGCAGGGAGGAGGGAGGCGCCAAGGCTTATGGGTGCGGCTGCCCCTTCCTCCCCTCCCTTTATATAGGTGCAAGAGAGAGGGGGAGGGCGCAGCCTTGCCCCTTCCTCCAAGGAAGGGGTGCGGCCAAGGGGGGGGAGGAGTCCATCCTCCCCAAGGCACCTCGGAGGTGCCTTCCCCTTCTAGGACTCTCCCCTCCTCTTATCTCTAGGCGCATGGGCCTCTTGGGGCTGTTGCCCTTGGCCCATACAGGCCAAGGCGCAGCCCCTACAGCCCATGTGCCCCCCCCCCGGGGCTGGTGGACCCCCGGACCCCTTTCGGCACTCCCGGTACAATACCGATAATGCCCGAAACTTTTCCGTGACCAAAACAAGACTTCCCATATATAAATCTTTACCTCCGACCATTCCGAACTCCTCGTGACGTCCGGGATCTCATCCGGACTCAACAACATTCGGTTTGCTGCATACTCATATTCATACAACCCTAGCGCCACCGAACCTTATGTGTAGACCCTACGGGTTCGGAGACATGCGACATGACCGAGATGGCTCTCGGCAATAACCAACAGCGGGATCTGATACCCATGTTGGCTCCCACATGCTCCTCGATGATTTCATCGGATGAACCACGATGTCGAGGATTCAAACAACCCCGTATACAATTCCCTTTGTCAATCGGTATTTTACTTGCCCGAGATTCGATCGTCGGTATCCCAATACCTCGCTCAATCTCGTTACCGCAAGTCACTTTACTCGCATCAGTAATGCATGATCCCGTGACCAACACTTGGTCACTTTGAGCTCATTATGATGATGCACTACCGAGAGGGCCCAGGATACCTCTCCGCTATACGGAGTGACAAATCCCAGCCTCGATCCGTGTCAACCCAATGACACTTTCGGAGATACCTGTAATGCACCTTTATAGTCACCCAGCACGCTGTGACGCTTGGTACACCCAAAGCACTCCTACGGTATCCGGAGTTACACGATCTCATGGTCTAAGGAAGAGATACTTGACATTGGAAAAGCTCTAGCAAAACGAACTACACGATCTTGTGCTATGCTTAGGATTGTCTTGTCCATCACATCATTCTCCTAATGATGTGATCCCGTTATCAATGACATCCAATGTCCATAGTCAGAAACCATGACTATCTGCTTGATCAACGAGCTAGTCAACTAGAGGCTTACTAGGGACATATTGCGGTCTATGTATTCACACGTGTATTACGATTTCCGGATAATACAATTATAGCATGAATAAAAGACAATTATCATGAACAAGGAAATATAATAATAATACTTTTATTATTGCCTCTAGGGCATATTTCCAACAGTCTCCCACTTGCACTAGAGTCAATAATCTAGTTACATTGTGATGAATCGAACACCCATAGAGTTCTGGTGTTGATCATGTTTTGCTCGCGGAAGAGGTTTGGTCAACAGATCTGCGATATTCTGATCCGTATGCACTTTGCAAATTTCTATGTCCCCATCTTGAACATTTTCACGAATGGAGTTGAAGCGACGCTTGATGTGCCTGGTCTTCTTGTGAAACCTGGGCTCCTTGGCAAGTGCAATAGCTCCAGTGTTGTCACAGAAGAGTTTGATCGGCTCCGACGCATTGGGTATGACTCCTAGGTCGGTGATGAACTCCTTCACCCAAATTGCTTCATGTGCTGCCTCCGAGGCTGCCATGTACTCCGCTTCACATGTAGATCCCGCCACGACGCTCTGCTTGCAGCTGCACCAGCTTACTACTCCACCATTCAACATATACATGTATCCGGTTTGTGACTTTGAGTCATCCAGATCTGTGTCGAAGCTAGCGTCGACGTAACCCTTTACGACAAGCTCTTCGTCACCTCCATAAACGAGAAACATGTCCTTTGTCCTTTTCGTGTACTTCAGGATATTCTTGACCGCTGTCCAGTGTTCCTTGCGGGATTACTTTGGTACCTTCCTACCAAACTTACGGCAAGGTTTACATCAGTCCGGTACACAAAGATGGCATACATAATAGATCCTATGGCTGAGGCATAGGGATGACACTCATCTCTTCTTTATCTTTTGTCGTGGTCGGGCATTGAGCTGAGCTCAATTTCACACCTTGCAAAACAGGCAAGAACCCTTTCTTGACTGATCCATTTTGAACTTCTTCAAAATCTTATCAAGGTATGTGCTTTGTGAAAGACCTATGAGGCGCCTCGATCTATCCCTATAGATTTTGATGCCTAATATGTAAGCAGCTTCTCCAAGGTTCTTCATTGAAAAACTCTTATTCAAGTAGGCCTTAATGCTGTCCAAAAGTTCTATATCATTTCACATCAAAAGTATGTCATCTACATATAATATGAGAAATGCTACAGAGCTCCCACTCACTTTCTTGTAAACGCAGGCTTCTCCATGAGTCTGCATAAACCCAAACGCTTTGATCATCTCATCAAAGCGAATGTTCCAACTCCGAGATGCTTGCACCAGCCCATAAATGGATCGCTGGAGCTTGCATACCTTGTTAGCATTCTTAGGATCGGCAAAACCTTCCGGTTGCATCATATACAGCTCTTCCTTAAGATAGCCGTTAAGGAATGCCGTTTTGACGTCCATCTGCCATATTTCATAATCATAGTATGCGGCAATTGCTAACATGATTCGGACGGACTTAAGCTTCGCTACGGGAGAGAAAGTCTCATCGTAGTCAATCCCTTGAACTTGTCGATAACCCTTAGCGATAAGTCGAGCTTTATAGATGGTAACATTACCATCCGCGTTCGTCTTCTTCTTAAAGATCCATTTGTTTTCTATCGCTCGCCGATCATCGGGCAAGTCTGTCAAAGTCCATACTTTGTTTTCATACATGGATCCTATCTCGGATTGCATGGCTTCAAGCCATTTGTTGGAATCTGGGCCGCCATCGCTTCTTCATAGTTCAAGGTTCACCGTTGTCTAACAACATGATTTCCAAGACAGGTTGCTGCATTACCACTGGTGTGGAACGTGTCCTAGTGGACCTACGAAGTTTAGTAGCAACTTGATCCAAGTACTTTGATCATCATCATTAATTTCTCTCCGCCGGTGTAGGCACCACAGAACATTTTCCTGAGCTGCACTACTTTCCGGTTCAAGAGGTAGTACTTCATCGAAGTTCTACTTTCCTCCCACTTACTCCTTTCGAGAGAAACTCTTTTTCGTAAAGGATCCGCTCTTGGCAACAAAGATCTTGCCTTCGATCTAAGGTAGAAGGTATACCCAATGGTTTCCTTAGGGTATCCTATGAAGATGCATTTTTCCGACTTGGGTTCGAGCTTTTCAGGTTGAAGTTTCTTGACATAAGCATCGCATCCCCAAACTTTTAGAAACGACAGCTTAAGTTTCTTCCCAAACCATAATTCACACGGTGTCGTCTCAACGGATTTAGACGGTGCCCTATTTAAAGTGAATGTAGCTGTCTCTAGAGCGTATCCCCAAAATGATAGCGGTAAATCAGTAAGAGACATCATAGATCGCACCATATCCAATAGAGTGCGATTACGACGTTCGGACACACCGTTACGCTGAGGTGTTCCAGGCGGCGTGAGTTGTGAAACGATTCCACATTTCCTTAAGTGTGTACCAAATTCGTGACTTAAAATATTCTCCTCCATGATCTGATCGTAAGAATTTTATCTTTCGGTCACGTTGATTCTCTACTTCATTTTGAAATTCTTTGAACTTTTCAAAGGTCTCAGACTTGTGTTTCATCAAGTAGACATACCCATATCTACTCAAGTCATCAGTGAGAGTGAGAACATAACGATATCCTCCATGAGCCTCAACACTCATTGGACCGCATACATCGGTATGTATGATTTCCAATAAGTTGGTTGCTCGCCCATTGTTCCGAGAACGGAGTCTTGGTCATCTTGCCCATGAGGCATGGTTAGCATGTGTCAAATGATTCATAATCGAGAGACTCTAAAAGTCCATCAGCATGGAGCTTCTTCATGCGCTTGACACCAATGTGACCAAGACGGCAATTACACAAGTATGTGGGACTATCATTATCAACTTTACATCTTTTGGTATTCACACTATGAACATGTGTAACATTACGCTCGAGATTCATTAAGAATAAACCATCGACCATCGGAGCATGACCATAAAACATTTCTCTCATATAAATAGAACAGCCATTATTCTCGGATTTAAATGAGTAGCCATCTCGATTAAACGAGATCCTGATACAATGTTCATGCTCAAACTTGGCACTAAATAACAATTATTGAGGTTTAAAACTAATCCCGTAGGTAAATGTAGAGGTAGCGTGTCGACGGCGATCACATCGACCTTGGAACCATTCCCGACGCGCATCGTCACCTCGCCCTTTGCCGCCTCCGCTTATTCCGCAGCTCCTGCTGTGATTTACATATATGAGCAACGACACCGTATCAAATACCCAGGAGTTACTACGAGTAATCGGTAAGGTACACATCAATTACATGTATATCAAATATACCTTTAGTGGTGCCGGCCTTCTTGTCTCGCTAAGTATTTGAGGCAGTTCCGCTTCAAAGGACCCTTCCTTTGCAATAAAAGCACTCACCTCGTGCTTGGGTCCATTCTTTGACTTCTTCCCGCAACGGCTTATCGGGCACGGCAACATCCTTGCCGCCCTTCTTGAAGTTCTTCTTTCCCTTGCCCTTCTTGAACTTAGTGGTTTTATTGACCATCAACACTTGATGCTCCTTCTGATTTCTACCTCTGCTGACTTCAGCATTGAAAATACTTCAGAATAGTTTTCACCATCCCTTGCATATTGTAGTTCATCACAAAGCTCTTGTAGCTCGGTGGGAGCGATCAAGGATTCTGTCAATGACCGCCTCATCCGGAGGTTGATGTCCAGCTGGGACAAAGGCGGTTGTGCAACCCGGACATTTTGAGTATGTGCTCACCGACGTAACTATTTTCCTCCATCTTACAACTATAGAACTTGTCGGAGACTTCATATCTCTCGACCCGGCATGAGCTTGGAAAACTAGTTTCAGCTCCTCGAACATCTCATATGCTCCGTGTCACTCAAAACGCTTTTGGAGCCCCGGTTCTAAGCTGTAAAGCATGCCGCATCGAACGAGGGAGTAATCATCAAGACGAGACTGCCGAGCGCTCATAACGCCTTGGTTCTCTCGATGGGTGCATCACCTAGCGGTGCTTCTAGGACATATTGTTTCTTGGCAGCTATGAGGATGATCTCGTGTTCCGACCCAGTCCGAATAGTTGCTGCCATCATCTTTCATCTTGGTTTTCTAGGAACGCGTTGAAGTTCATGGTGACATGAGCGCTGGCCATTTGATCTACAAGACATTTTGCAAAGATTTTAGACTATTGTTCATGATAATAAAGTTCATCTAATCAAATTATTTAATGAACTCCAACTCAGATTTGACATCCCTCTAGTCATCTAAGTGTTACATGATCCGAGTCGACTAGGCCGTGTCCGATCATCACGTGAGACGGACTAGTCATCGTCGGTGAACATCTCCATGTTGATCGATCTTCCATACGACTCATGTTCGACCTTTCGGTCTCTTGTGTTCCGAGGCCATGTCTGTACATGCTAGGCTCGCAAGTTAACCTAAGTGTTTTGCATGTGTAAACCTGTCTTACACCCGTTGTATGTGAATGTAAGGATCTATCACACCCGTCATCACGTGGTGCTTGAAACGATTTAACTTTAGCAACGGTGCACAGTTAGGGAGAACACTTTCTTGAAATTGTTATGAGGGATCATCTTATTTACTACCGTCGTTCTAAGTAAACAAGATACACAAACATAATAAACATCACATGCAATTATATATTAGTGACATGATATGGCCAATATCATATAGCTCCTTTGATCTCCATCTTCGGGCTCCATGATCATCCTGTCACCGCATGACACCATGATCTCCATCATCGTGTCTTCATGAAGTTGTCACGCCAACGACTACTTCTACTTCTATGGCTAACGCGTTTAGCAATAAAGTAAAGTAATTTACATGGCGTTCTTCAATGACACGCAGGTCATACAAAATAAAGACAACTCCTATGGCTCCTGCCGGTTGTCATACTCATCGACATGCAAGTCGTGATTCCTATTACAAGAACATGATCTCATACATCACATATATCATTCATCATTCATCACAACTTTGGCCATATCATATCACAAAACACTTGCTACAAAACAAGTTAGACGTCCTCTAATTGTTGTTGCAAGTTTTTACGTGGCTTCAATAGGGTTCTAGCAAGAACGTTTTCTTACCTACGTGAAAGCCACAACGTGATTTGTCAACTTATATTTACCCTTCATAAGGACCCTTTTCATCGAATCCGCCCCAACTAAAGTGGGAGACAGACACCGCTAGCCACCTTATGCAACTAGTGCATGTCACCGGTGGAACCAGTCTCACGTAAGCGCACGTGTAAGGTCGGTCCGGCCGCTTCATCCCACAATACCGCTGAAGCAAGATAAGACTAGTAGCGGCAAGAAAGTTGACAACATCTACGCCCACAACAAAATGTGTTCTACTCGTGCAATAGAGAACTACGATAGACCTAGCTCATGATGCCACTGTTGGGGAACGCTGCAGAAAATTAAAATTTTCCCTACGGTTTCACCAAGACCCATCTATGAGTTCATCTAGCAACGAGTCATGGGAGAGTGATTGCATCTACATACCACTTGTAGATCGCGGCGGAAGCGCTCAATGGAACGGGATGATGGAGTCGTACTCACCGTGATTCAGATCACCGATGACCTAGTGCCGAACGGACAACACCTCCGCTCAACACACGTGACGGAGCGGATGACGCCTCCTCCTTCTTGATCCAGCAAGGGAAAGGAGAGGTTGATGATGATCTAGCAGCACGACGGCGTGGTGGTGGATGCAGCAGAACTCCGGCAGGGCTTCGCTAAGCAACTACGGGAGGAGGAGGAGGAGGTGTTGCAGGGAGGAGGGAGGCGCCAAGGCTTATGGGTGCGGCTGCCCCTTCCTCCCCTCCCTTTATATAGGTGCAAGAGAGAGGGGGAGGGCGCAGCCTTGCCCCTTCCTCCAAGGAAGGGGTGCGGCCGAGGGGGGGGGGGGAGGAGTCCATCCTCCCCAAGGCACCTCGGAGGTGCCTTCCCCTTCTAGGACTCTCCCCTCCTCTTATCTCTAGGCGCATGGGCCTCTTGGGGCTGTTGCCCTTGGCCCATACAGGCCAAGGCGCACCCCCTACAGCCCATGTGCCCCCCTCGGGGCTGGTGGACCCCTGGTGGACCCCCGGACCCCTTTTGGCACTCCCGGTACAATACCGATAATGCCCGAAACTTTTCCGGTGACCAAAACAAGACTTCCCATATATAAATCTTTACCTCCGACCATTCCGAACTCCTCGTGACGTCCGGGATCTCATCCGGACTCCAAACAACATTCGGTTTGCTGCATACTCATATTCATACAACCCTAGCGCCACCGAATCTTATGTGTAGACCCTACGGGTTCGGGAGACATGCGACATGACCGAGACGGCTCTCGGCAATAACCAACAGCAGGATCTGGATACCCATGTTGGGTCCCACATGCTCCTTGATGATTTCATCGGATGAACCACGATGTCGAGGATTCAAACAACCCGTATACAATTCCCTTTGTCAATCGGTATTTTACTTGCCCGAGATTCGATCGCTTGTATCCCAATACCTCGCTCAATCTCGCACGCAAGTCACTTTACTCGCATCAGAATGCATGATCCCGTGACCAAACGCTTGGTCACTTTGAGCTCATTATGATGATGCACTACCGAGAGGGCCCAGGATACCTCTCCGCCATACGGAGGACAAATCCCAGCCTCGATCCGTGTCAACCCAATGACACTTTCGAGATACCGTAATGCACCTTTATAGTCACCCGCCACGCCAGACGCTTGGTACACCCAAAGCACTCCTACGGTATCCGGGAGTTACACGATCTCATGGTCTAAGGAAGAGATACTTGACATTGGAAAAGCTCTAGCAAAACGAACTACACGATCTTGTGCTATGCTTAGGATTGGGTCTTGTCCATCACATCATTCTCCTAATGATGTGATCCCGTTATCAATGACATCCAATGTCCATAGTCAGGAAACCATGACTATCTGTTGATCAACGAGCTAGTCAACTAGAGGCTTACTAGGGACATATTGCGGTCTATGTATTCACACGTGTATTACGATTTCCGGATAATACAATTATAGCATGAATAAAAGACAATTATCATGAACAAGGAAATATAATAATAATACTTTTATTATTGCCTCTAGGGCATATTTCCAACAAAAGAGAGAGGAGATCTAGATCCACGTTTCCACCAATCACTTTCTCCTCTAAGTGAGGGGAACCCCTTGGATCTAGATCTTGGAGTTCTTCGTGTTCTTCTTTCGTTCTTCCTCTCATTTTCCTCCCTAGCATTAGTTGCTTTGGTGGGATTTGGGAGAGAAGGACTTGGGCACTCCGTGTGCCCTTGCCATTGCATTTGGTGCATCGGTTTGAGTTCTCCACGTGATACGTGGAAGTTACGAGTTGAGAAGCTTATTACTCTTGGGTGCTTGGTGCCCTTGAGCTTGTTCCTCTTGGGTGCTTTGGCGCCTAGACGGTTAGTGGTTCTTAGAGCTCAATCATTGTGGTGTAAAGCTCCGGCAAGCGCCGGGTCTCCAATTAGGTTGTGGAGATCGCCTTGAGCAATTTGACGGTACCGAGTGACCGCCCCAAGGGTTGCCAAAGTGTACGGGTTCGTGACCGCCCCAAGGGTTGCCATTTGTACGGGTTCGGTGACCGCCCTCAAGGGTCCCTTAGTGGAATCACGACATCTTGCATTGTGCGAGGGCGTGAGGAGATTACGGTGGCCCTAGTGGCTTCTTGGGGAGCATTGTGCCTCCACACCGCTCCAAACGGAGATTAGCATCCGCAAGGGTGTGAACTTCGGGATACATCGTCGTCTCCGTGTACCTCGGTTATCTCTTACCCGAGCCCTTTACTTATGGACTTTACTTTGTGATAGCCATATTGTTTCTTGTCATATATCTTGCTATCACTTAGTTGTTTATCTTGCTTAGCATAAGTTGTTGGTGCACATAGGTGAGCCTAGTTGTTGTAGGTTTTGTGCTTGACAAATTAACCGCTGGGTTTATTCCGCAGTTGTTCAAGCCTAAACCGTAATTATTTTAAAAGCGCTTATTCACCCCCTCTAGGCGACATCCACGATCTTTCAATTGGTATCGAGCCTCGCTCTCTCTTTGTTAGGCTTAACTGCCTAGAGAGTAAAGATGTCGACTAGGGATTAGGATTCTCCGCACTCTTAGTTTCGATGGCACAAATTTTGATGTTTGGGTAATTCGATGCTTAATCTCTTTAGGTCATGGACCCAAATTTAGAGCGGATTGTAGATATGGGTTTTTCTCTCCAAAGGATCCCCAAAGATTATCTTTAGAGGATGAGAAAACTTTATCTCAATGCTCAAGCTTCTAATGTGCTTTTCGATGCTTTGAGCAATGTAGTTATATTTCAACTCATGCCGCCCGAGATGCTCATGAGTTTGGACGAAGCTTCAAGATAAATATGGTGTGTCCAAGATTTGTGGGGATGATTGTTCTCCTCCACCTCCGGTCGATAGTCTTCTCAACTTCTTATACTTCACCTACATGTGGTTTGCCACAAGGTAATGATATGGTGAGTAGTGTTGGTCATTGCAATGATGATAGTATGCTTATTGTGGATGATCCTTCATCACTATATTATTGCAATGCTCCTTCTTTGGGCTTTAACACTTGAGCACTCCAAACGCTTTCACATGCTTGTGTTGATAGTCCTTGCATATCATGTAGAAATTGCTTGACTAAATCTCATGATGATATGCTTGCTATGTCTTGTTGCCATGATAAAAATGCATCTATTTTCTCGAATTGTTGTGCTAACAATGTAGAGGAAACCCAACACTCCATGGAACAAGATGTGGTGTTTAATGGTGCCTCAAGGGATCCTACACCATCATCTATTGTTTTTTGCCTTATGGCTAAGGCGTCAAAGGTATCTGATGAAGTCATGTACCTAGGGTAGGGTCATAGACCTGCCCAAAGGTACCCTCCCCAAGGACACTCGCGAAAGAAGTAGCCTTCCAATCGACCGGTAGGCTTCCACTGATGATTCAAAGACACTCGACAGAAGACCCACTCGACCACCAGAGTCCAAGAGCCACTCGGTGTCCAAACGGTCTGTAGTTAAATAGTCTTTATGGTCATAATGATACTTTATGTAAGGCGTTACCAGTAACGCCTAGCCTTAACTTACCTTAAACCCTCCGCTACGTGGGCTGGCTGGGGTCCTGGCGCACTCTATATAAGCCACCCCCCTCCACGGGTAGAAGGGTTCGCACCCCTGTAACACATACGCATACAATCCAATGACCGCCTCCGGGCTCCGAGACGAGGGCTGTTACTTCCTCCGAGAAGGGTCTGAACTCAGAAATCCCTTGCGATACAACTGCTCCATAGCTAGGACCTTGCCTCTCCATTCCTACCCCCATTCTACTGTCAGACTTAGAACCACGACAGTTGGCGCCCACCGTGGGGCCGGTGTTCTAGCGATTTGTTGGAGAAGTTGGGATTCTTTCGATCTCCTACATCATGGTTTCAGGTGGAGTTCTGGTCGAGGGCCGCGAGATCCATCTTGGTGCGCTCACGTTCATCGCCGACGACTCCGCTTGGCTTCAGGAGGCTCCACTAGACGTGGACGCGCTCCCCGTCCGCGGGGCGACGCACTTTCGCGCGTGTGTCCGCGGTGTCCTCCTGCGGCAACCGTCGACCCAGTATGGGTCGGCTCCTGTATCGTCCTCGCGTCCCGTTTCCCGCCGGAGCAAGCGTTCTGGTCGGTCGAGGCTTCAGCGGTGGGTGAGGCATGCGGTGGCCCGCCAGTCGGCCACCCCCCAAGTCGCGGCGATCGAGCCCGACGAATCTCTCTACCGCCTGTTCGACTGGCTCCGCAGAGACTGCGTCCGAATGCGATAGCAGTGACTCGGCGGCAGAGGTTCTGATAGTCGATGGACCACGCAGTCCCCCCGGATTCACCCGTACCAACGGAGGTGATGGTGGAGCCGATCCGGAGCAAGCCCACGAAGAGTACCTGCCCGAGCCCCTCACTTCGCTTCAGAGGGAGGAGCTTCGCCGTCGGAACATGGATGCGCTTCACACTCCTATCGTTGGAGAAACCCCCGAGGCTCGTGCCTTGGAGGATGCGCTACCGCCAACCTGGCTTAGCGCACTCGACTGGAGAACCTTCAGCGAGTACTCGACGAACGCGCGTGACCAAGGGTTCCAAAATCCAATCGACGCCGCTTCTTCCACCACCAACTCGTATATCGAACTCCGATCCAGAATTTAGCAGCTGCCGCCAGATAGCAGAGTCAATTCAGCCTTCCCAGTCGGAGGCGGGTAGAGGTTTGCTATAAATCAGAGATCTGCTCCGGGCAGCAGGAGACCAAAACTCAGTCGTATCTCACTCACGGAACAGGATTCACAGCCGATCCGTCGCTGCGAATTCAGTCCAGTCGGCCCATAGTCCGAGATCGCCCCCGAGGCATGAGGAACGTGGAGGCCGGCGTGATGATCAGTACAAGAGCCGCGAGCAATATGAGCACCGATTCGATCGGAATGATCGACGTCGAGTGCCCACTCCCCCCCCCCAAGGGGTGGATCATACGCCTCGGCAGCAGGACGGCGACGCCAAAGACAAAGTTGGGCGAAGAGTTCCAACGACCCTGTGGAACCAGGCTTTGACGCGAGATCTATCATCGTTCAAGGTTTGATCGACAGGAACAGAGCTCACCGAGACGGCCATGACAAAGATGTTCCCTCCAGCAGCAGAGTTCATGTCACAGGGCCAGAGTGTTTCAGCAGAGCCATCGGAGCCGCGGTGATTCCTCCCAACTTCAGGTTAGCGACTGGAGTCAGTAAGTTCACTGGTGAATCCAAGCCTAACACTTGGCTTGAAGATTACCGAGTGGCTGTTCAAATCGGCGGCGGCAACGATGAGGTAGCCATGAAGCATTTGCCTCTTATGTTGGAGGGCTCAGCCAGAGCGTGGTTGAATCAGTTAGCACCCAGCAGTATTTACACTTGGGAAGATCTTGCCCGAGTGTTTGTCAGGACATTTGAAGGGACTTGCAAACGACCAGCATGGTTGACGGAGTTGCAGTCGTGTGTACAGAAGTCGAGTGAAACTTTGAGAGATTATATCCAGAGGTGGATCACTTTGCACCACACAGTTGAGAATGTATCTGATCACCAGGCAGTCTGTGCCTTCAAAGAAGGTGTCAAAAACATAGAGTTGAGTTTGAAATTCGGTCGAACCGGAGATATGACCCTGATTCGGATGATGGAGATTGCCACCAAGTATGCAAATGGTGAAGAAGAAGATCGGCCCGGAGTGGTAATACAAATCGGCCGCTAATGAGGCCAAGCGGAGGAAATTCCAGTCGGAAGCGTAAGCGTAAAGCCGAGCCAGCTGCTCCTGGAGAGGCCTTGGCTGTGACCCCAGGAAAGTTCAAGGGGAAACCCAAAGGTCCTTGGAACCCCAAGAAGGTGAAAGATCAGGATGGAAATGACGTGTTGGATTTACCATGTCACATTCACATGAAGAAAGATGAAGAGGGTAAACTCATTTACCCAAAACACACCACTCGACAGTGTCGACTCTTGATTCAGCAGTTCCAAGGGAAACAGCCCAAGGATAAGGATAAGGAGACAGACAAAGTTGATGACAAAGATGACAGTGATGATGGATATCCCCAGGTCAATTCCACCTTGATGATTTTTGCTGACGTCGAAAGCAAAAGTCGATTGAAGGTTATCAATCGGGAAGTGAACATGGTCGCTCCGGCGACACCCAGCTATCTGAAATGGTCCCATACCCCCATCACATTTGACCAGTCCGATCACCCGCCGCACATTGCCACCCCCGGGAGGCAAGCGTTGGTGGTCGAACCAGTCGTCGAAGGCACTCGATTGACCAAAGTTCTGATGGATGGTGGTAGTGGCTTGAACATATTGTACGCAGAGACGTTGAAAGGGATGGGCATTCCGATGTCCAGACTTAGCTCCAGTAACATGAGCTTCCACGGAGTCATTCCTGGAAAAAAAGCTGAGTCACTCGGCCAAATTGCTCTTGATGTAGTTTTTGGTGATTCGAAGCATTTCCGGAAAGAAAAGTTGACCTTTGAGGTTGTGGATTTCAGAGCGCTTATCACGCTATTCGGGAAGGCCAGCATATGCACGTTTCATGGCCCGACCATGTTACGTGTACCTTAAACTGAAGATGCCTGGTCCCAAGGGCGTGATCACTGTTACGGGCAATCGGAAGAAGGCGGAAGAGTGCTTCCAGAAAGGCTCTAAGATCGCCGATGCTCAGTTGGCAGTGGTAGAGCTACAAGAGTATCAGAAAACTGCAGATCTGAGTGATTTGTTGCGAGCTAAGAAGCCCGCTACGGAGTCAGCATTCCAGTGATCCGGAGAGACAAAACAGGTTCACATTCACCCGACTGATCCCAATGCTGCTCCGACCAACATCTCAACAACACTCGACTCAAAATAGGAAGAAGCGCTCGTCCAGTTCCTCCGTGAGAACTGGGACATCTTTGCATGGAAGCCTGCTGACATGCCGGGTGTTCCCAGGGGGCTGGCTGAGCACCGCCTACGAGTCGACCCAAAGGTTAAACCGGTTAAAGAATATCTTCGACAGTCCGCCGTCCATAAGAGAAAGGCCATTGGTGAAGAGGTGGCTCGGCTCTTAGCGGCAGAGTTCATCCGAGAGATCTACCACTCCGAGTGGCTCGCCAATGTCTTCATGGTCCCCAAGAAGGACAAGTCATTGCGCATGTGCATCGATTGCAAGCATATCAATCGGGCCTGCCCGAAAGATCATTTCCCTCTTCCTCGCATTGACCAAATAGTCGACTCAACCGCGGGTGTGAGAGGTTGTCTTTTGGACGCCTATTCCGGTACCATCAGATCCGTCTATATGGACCCGATGAGATCAAAACAGCGTTCATCACTCCATTCGGGTGCTTCTGTTATGTCACCATGCCATTCGGTCTCAAGAATGCCGGAGCCACATTCATGAGGATGATTCAGAAGTGTTTGCTCACTCAAATCAGTCGGAATGTGGAAGCATACATGGATGATATAGTGGTCAAGTCACGAAAAGGTTCCGACCTGTTGACTGACCTTGCTGAAACGTTTGCCAATCTCAGGAGGTATGATATCAAGCTTAACCCATCAAAGTGCGCATTTGGAGTTCCCGTGGAAAGTTACTCGGTTTTCGCTTCGAACGAGGAATCGATGCTAACCCCAAAAGGTTGGCACTATACTCCGGATGAAGCGCCTCGCGCGCGTACGGCGTCCGAAGCTTACCGATGCTTGGCCGCTTTAAGTCGATTCATCTCTCGCCTCGGTGAAAAGGCATTGCCTCTTTACCGATCGATGAAGAAGTCGACAAGTTCGAGGGACCCGTAAGTTGATGTAGCGCTTGCGAGCTAAAAGCTCGCTTCCACCCAGCCGGTGCTTGCTGCTCCTATCAACAAAGAGCCTTTGTTGCTTTACATTGCAGCCATTGGACAAGTCGTCAGTACCGTACTTACGGTCGAGCGGGAAGAAGAAGGAAAAGCCTTCAAAGTTCAACGCCCAGTTTATTATCTTTCTGAAGTATTGACCCCATCAAAGCAGAGATATCCTCACTATCAGAAGCTTGTTTATGGGATTTATATGACCACAAAGAAGGTTGCTCATTATTTCTCTGATCATTCCATTACAGTCGTCAGCGACGCCCCATTGTCAGAAATTCTTCATAACAAAGATGCAACTGGTCGAGTGGCTAAATGGGCGATTGAACTCCTTCCCCTTGATATCAAATTTGAGGCAAAGAAAGCTATCAAGTCCCAAGTAATAGCAGACTTCCTCGCCGAGTGGACTGAACAGCAGCTTCCGACTCAAGTTCACTCGGAGCACTGGACTATGTTTTTCGATGGTTCCAAGATGCTGAACGGTTCTAGTGCGGGGGTTGTATTGGTTTCCCCCCGAGGAGATAAGCTCAAATATGTTCTCCAGATTCACTTTGATTCTTCCAACAACGAAGCAGAGTATGAAGCACTCCTGTACGGGTTGCGTATGGCCATTTCACTCGGCGTCCGTCGCCTTATGGTATTTGGCGACTCGGATCTGGTTGTTAATCAAGTGATGAAGGAGTGGGATGTCAGAAGCCCAGCTATGACAGGTTACTGTAATGCAGTGAGAAAGCTGGAGAAGAAATTCGAGGGGTTAGAGCTTCATCATATACCCCGACTGAAAAATCAAGCTGCGGATGATTTGGCCAAGATAGGGTCCAAGAGGGAAGCCATTCCCAACGATGTATTTTTGGAGCACATTCATACACCATCAGTGCAGGAGGATCCTTTCACAGAAGAAGCCCCGCAGCAAAAGAGTGCCAATGATCCGACTGAAGTTGAGGTCCCAGCTGTGGTCGACCTGATTATGGAAGTTGTGGTCATCATTCCCGACTGGACAGTGCCGTACATCGCATATATCCTAAGGAAAGAGCTCCCACAGAATGAAGAAGAGGCTCGACAGATCGTCCGTCGATCCAAGGCTTTTACAGTGATCAAGGGACAGTTGTACAGAGAAAGCGCGACGGGAGTCGGCCAGAAGTGTATCACGCTAGAAGAAGGTCAGATAATTCTTGAAGATATCCACTCTGGGACCTGTGGCCGTCATGCGTCCTCTCGGACCATTGTGGCTAAAGCATACCGAGCGGGCTTTTACTGGCCGAAAGCAAATGAAATGGCAAAAGAAATAGTCGACAAGTGTGAAGGGTGTCAGTTCTATTCCAACATGTCACACAAGCCCGCCTCAGCCTTGAAGACCATTCCACTCGTCTGGCCCTTCGCTGTTTGGGGTTAGACATGATTGGACCGCCGAGAACTGGCGAAGCGGCTTCACTCATTTGCTAGTAGCAATGACAAGTTCACCAAGTGGATCGGGCCAAGCCCATCAAGAACCTTGATGCATGCACTGCTATCAGTTTCATCAGAGAGTTGATATTCAGATATGGAGTTCCGCATAGCATCATCACCGACAATGGGTCAAACTTCAATAATGACAAGTTCAAAGCCTTCTGCGCCTCTCAGGGCACGCGGGTCGACTATGCTTCAGTTGCTCATCCTCAGTCGAATGGACAAGCAGAGCGTGCAAATGGCCTCATTCTCAAAGGGCTGAAACCACGGCTGATGCGTGATCTCAAGCACGCAGCAGGTGCTTGGGTCGACGAACTTCCATCAGTTCTATGGGGATTGAGGACCACTCCTAATCGGTCGACTGGGAGAACTCCTTTCTTCCTGGTCTATGGAGCTGAAGCAGTTCTGTCGAGTGACCTGCTTCACAATGCGCCCCGAGTCGAACTATACTCTGAAGAAGAAGCGGAGCAAGCCCGACAAGATGCAGTCGACCTCTTGGAAGAGGAGAGGGAGATGGCCCTGATCCGCTCGACTATTTATCAGCAAGACTTGCGTCGATTCCATGCCAGAAATGTGAAGAGTCGAGCCTTCCAAGAGGGAGATTTGGTCCTCCGAGTGCATCAACAGAAACCACACAAGCTCGCTCCCACTTGGGAAGGTCCCTTCATCGTCAAAAGAGTTCTCCACAACGGAGCATATCATCTCTACAACGTTGATCGCCAGGTCGACAAGCCTCGAGCTTGGAATGCGGAGCTGCTCCGCCCCTTTTATACTTAAATACTCACTCGGTTGAGATGTAGTAAAAGTACTTTTGTAGTCTGTTTATCTAAGACAAGAATGTTATAATTTTCCCAGTGATTGTTATTACTTTTTTGTTATAAATTCCCCCAGTGGGTGGCTTAGCTGCGAATCTGGTTCGCCTAAGTTTGTAAAAAAAAATCCTTTCCGAGTGGTGAGCCAGCCTCGCACTCGGGGGCTTAGCTGCGAATCCGCTTCGCCTAAGTATTCAAAATCCTACCGAGTGGCGAGCCAGCCTCCCACTCGGGGGCTTAGCTGTGAATCCGCTTCGCCTAAGTATTCAAAATCCTACCGAGTGGCGAGCCAGCCTCCCACTCGGAGGCTTAGCTGCAGTCCAAGTACTCGCCCAAGTATTCAAAATCCTACCGAGTGGCGAGCCAGCCTCCCACTAGGGGGCTTAGCTGCAGTCCAAGTACTCGCCTAAGTATTCAAAATCCTACCGAGTGGCGAGCCAACCTCCCACTCGGGGGCTTAGCTACAGTCCAAGTACTCGCCTAAGTATTCAAAATCCTACCGAGTGGCGAGCCAGCCTCCCACTCGGGGCTTAGCTGCAGTCCAAGCACTCGCCTAAGTATTCAAAATCCTACCGAGTGGCGAGCCAGCCTCCCACTCGGGGGCTTAGCTGCAGTCCAAGTACTCGCCTAAGTATTCAAAATCCTACCGAGTGGCGAGCCAGCTTCCCACTCGGGGGCTTAGCTGCAGTCCAAGTACTCGCCTAAGTATTCAAAATCCTACCGAGTGGAGAGTCAGCCTCTCACTCGAGGGCTTAACAACAGCCCAAGGATTCGCCTAAACATACAAAATAATGAACGCTTCGCAAGGACGACGAGGTGCAGGTCGACTGCTACCTCCTCTTTCAAAGCTACACCATAGAAATCCTACCGAGTGGAGAGCAAACCTCCCACTCGGAGGCTTAGCTGCAGCCCAGTGCTCGCCTAAGTATTAAAAATCCTACCGAGTGGAGAGCAAACCTCCCACTCGGGGGCTTAGCTGCAGCCCAGTGCTCGCCTAAGTGATAAAAATCCTACCGAGTGGAGAGCAAACCTCCCACTCGGGGGCTTAGCTGCAGCCCAGTGCTCGCCTAAGTGATAAAAATCCTACCGAGTGGAGAGCAAACCTCCCACTCGGGGGCTTAGCTGCAGCCCAGTGCTCGCCTAAGTGATAAAAATCCTACCGAGTGGAGAGCAAACCTCCCACTCGGGGGCTTAGCTGCAGCCCAGTGCTCGCCTAAGTTATAAAAATCCTACCGGGTGGAGAGCACACCTCCCGCTCGGAGGCTCAGCTGCAATCCGCAAGGACGACGAGGTGCAGGTCGACTGCTACCTTCTCCTTCGGAGCTTCGCCACAAGTACAACGTGCGGTCCATCCCAATCCGCAAGAACGACGAGGTCAGTCACAGTCTGTGCTCCATCTCTACCTGCAAGATAGATCAAGTACAAGTCGACTGCAACAATGAAATATATTCCGAGTGAAGAGCAAAATTCTCTCGAAGGCAAATAAATCATGTTCAAGGATAGATCAAGTTCGGATAAACGTCCTACGGATCCAAAAGAGCTCAGGCAGTAAGCCTGTTAAAGTTTGTCGGTTACAGAAACCACTCGGCATTCCGAGGCAAATTTAAGGTGGGACTTAGAAGTTTTTTACTCCTCCGGTGGAGGACTGGAAGGTGCAACAAACTGGTCAAGGTCGATTCCGTCGGCAATACGGGTAGCAGCAGCGATGAAGGTCTCCATGGAAGATCGGAAGTCGTACTTTCTGGTGTTGGCAACCTTGAGGGACGCCAGCTTGTCCTTTTGCGCTTCCTTGCGGTGGACACGGACCAGAGACAGAGCGACAGCAGCACCACACCTGGCAGAGGACTTTTTCCATTCTTGCACTCGACTTGGAATCTCATTCAGTCGAGTCATTAAGGATTCAAGTTTGTTCTGAAGCGTCTGATCTGGCCAGAGGGTTGAGTCGATCCGCGACACCGCAGCTTTCAGTCGAGCAAGATAATCCACCACGCTAGCGACGCGAGACTCCAGTCGGAGCACATTCATGGCGGCTTCGTCCTTCACAGGAGAGTTGATGGGGTCTAGGCTGGTTTCCGCTCGACTGGTTTCTTCTTCGAAGTTTTGACAGAATTCTGAAAACACAGCCGGGACTCAAAATAACAATCATGCGAGGAGCAGGAGATAGCAAGACAGTCGGGTAAAAGAGATTACCTTCAAGCATGAGAAACAGCTTCTTGGCGAGCCCTCCAAGATAAATCTCCAGGTCATTTCGCTTCCCCGCCAGTTGACCAGCCTTGTCAGACAGAGCAATCTTGTCGTTCTTCAGTCGACTAACTTCATTGTTGGCCGCGTCAAGAGCGGCTTTCAGCTTGGCATTTTCATCTTCAAGTTTGTCGACTGAGGCAAGTTTCTCTTCAGCGAGCTTTGTTTTCTCCAAAGCCACCTTCTGTGCCTCTGCAAGGTCAAGGTCCTTCTTCTTCAGGGTCTCTTCCAGTTTATCTGCAAAGCAACAATGAGAACAGAGTTGAAGAATGAATAGAAAAACAAAGACAGTCGTCAAAGTTCTCACCAGCCATACCTTTTGCTTCATCCTTCGCCTTCTGCAAATTCTCCTGGGCAAGCTTCAAGTCGAGGTTGAGCTGGATCTGTTTGTTCTCTAACTCAGTATAGCGAGCCACAAGCTCGCAAGATTTCTACAAAGAGTCAATCAACAAAAGACATCAAAGACAGGTCACTTCCGAGTGACTAAGGAAAAATCATAGCATTTCTAAGACTACAGTCGAATCAAAACATTCGACAATAGTCTCGGGGACTACACCCAGCGGGTGCACTCAGCGTGCCCCCACTGGTTTTACCTATTTGGTTCGACCAGTCGACCAAAAGAGGCAAAAAGGTTATGATTCTGAACCATGGCTAATTGTCAGCGGTTAGCCGCAGTAAAAAAAACACTTCTTTAGACTATAGTCGACTGCACGCAGTCCACCATAGTCTCGGGGACTACACCCAGTGGGTGCACTCAGCGTGCCCCCACCGGTTTTACGGTTCCATTCGACTTGGTCCGACCAGGTCGAGTGAAGAAGTTCACGGTATAAAGACTATAGTCGACTGCACGCAGTCCACCATAGTCTCGGGGACTACACCCAGTGGGTGCACTCAGCGTGCCCCCACAAAAACTCAATCGACACACTCACCCAGTGGGTGTACAGATATGGAAATCTTCAGAAAGAAGCAGTTTCAGGTAGCATGTCCTAACAGAGCAAGCAGTTTCAGGTAGCATATCCTAACAGAGCAAGCAACGATCGACTTACTTGGACATTGCTCTGGAGGGCTGAACTAGCATCATAGGCCGCCTGGCTGGCCTCTCGGACTGCCTTCACTTGCTCCATCATGATCCCTGCCTGGCGTATAGCCTCCTTAGCAGCACTCACTTGGTCTTTCGGGACGTGGTGTGTAGCAAAGAGGGATGGTGGATCAGCAGTCGACGAAGAGGGTCGGGCACTCGTCAACAGTACAGCAAAAGACACAGAAGCTCGAGCGGGGTTGCCTCCCTCGGAAACCAGCGTCTTAGGTATCGTCACAACTGGAGCAGCCTTGCCAGCAGGCACCCTCTTGTTCTTCCTCTTCCTCAACGGCGCTTCCTCATCGTCATCGGGGAGATCAATGACATGAGGCGGAACTACAAGAAAGATTCAAAAATAAACATGGAAATCCAATCGACTAAAAGCGAAACTACGGAGGTCATACCAAGGTCGGAGGTGGCGGCATCTTCCATTTCCTGATCTTCGTGCTTGGCTAAGGTCTCGGAGGTAGCAGCACTGCAGATTTCAAGAATCGGCTGATCAGTCATCAAGTCGACCAAAAGTACACTCATGTTGAATAGGGAAATGCAAGATTCTGCTGGTTACCCGGAGATGGTGGGAATGACCATCCGCATCTTGGGCAGGGCCTTCGCCGGCTTTGACGACGTCGCTCGAGGTTGCTTCGGCGGTTTCTCAGTCGGCGCAGGGGAAGTTGTCCGAGGACGCTTCGTCGACTGCCCAATGGGCGCAACAGCTTTACCGCGCCCCGCCGCCGGATCATGCGTCAACTTGGACCTTCCTTCCGAGCGGGGAGGATCGATGTCTTCCTTTTCTTCCTCCTCCTCCTCCTCTTCATCAGAACCGTCATTTCCCTCACCCTCCTCTCCGTTGGACTCCCATTCTTCCTGGCTTTCACCCCCGCTTCCTTCTTCTTCTTCGACTGGTTCCTGCGCCCCGTTGGGCATCGAATACATCTCAGTGGTGACCTAGAAGACAACAAAGCAAGGCAAAAGTCAGTCGACGAATTGGCGTCTAAACAGAATGAATGCAGCCAAATCATAGTCAGAGATAAGTGGTTATACCTTGTCTACTTCATAAGACTGGCTGAGTGGTGGAATCCTCCTAGCTCCGCGAGGGTTATCTTTGTTTCCTGTGATGGCAGTCATCCACTTCTCCAGCGTAGCGTCATCGACCTGTTGGGGAACGTAGTAATTTCAAAAAATTTCCTACGCACACGCAAGACCATGGTGATGGCATAGCAACGAGAGGGGAGAGTGTCCGTCCACGCACTCGTGAGACCGAAAGCGGAAGCGTTATAACAACGCTGTTGATGTAGTCGACGCCTTCACGATCCGACCGATCCAAGCACCGAACGTCACGGCACCTCCGAGTTCTGCACACGCTCAGCTCGATGACGATCCCGGACTCGATCCAGCAAAGTGTCGGGATGAGTTCCACAAGACGACGGCGCAGGACGATGATGATGCTCCACTGACGAGGGCTTCGCTTAAGCTCCGCGACGATATGACTTCACCGGCGCAGGGCTTCGCTTAAGCTCCGCGATGATATGACCAAGTGGAATATGGTGGAAGGGGCACCGCACACGGCTAAGGAACGATCCGTAGATCAACTTCTGTGTTCTAGGGTGCCCCTGCCCCAGTGATATAAAGGAGCCAAGGGGAGGGGGCCGGCCGCCAAGAGGAGGCGCTGGCCAGGAGTCCTACTCCCTCCGGAGTAGGATTCCCCCAATCCTAGTTGGAATAGGATTCACCGGAGGGGAAAGAGAGAGAGGGGGCGGCCCACCTTTCCTAGTCCTAGTAGGACTAGGGAAGGGGAGGCGCCGCCACCTAGGGCTGGCCCTTCTCCTTTCCACCAAGGCCCACTATGGCCCATATAGTTCCCGGGGTTCCGTAACCTCCCGCATCCGCAAATTCGATTTCACTCGGAACATTTCCGATGTCCAAATGTAGGCTTCAATATATCAATCTTTATGTCTCGACCATTTCGAGACTCCTCGTCATGTCCCCGATCTCATCCGGGACTCGAACTCCTTCGTACATCAAAACTCATAAACTCATAATATAACTGTCATCGAACGTTAAGCGTGCGGACCCTACGGGTTCGAGAACTATGTAGACATGACCTAGAACCATTCTCGGTCAATAACCAATAGCGGAACCTGGATGCCCATATTGGTTCCTACATATTCTACGAAGATCTTTATCGGTCAAACCGCATAACGATATCGTTGTTCCTTTGTCATCGGTATGTCACTTACCCGAGATTCGATCGCCGGTATCCAATACCTAGTTCAATCTCGCATCGTAAGTCTCTTTACTCGCTCCGTAATACATCATCTCACAACTAACTCATTAGTTGCAATGCTTGCAAGGCTTATGTGATGTGTATTACCGAGAAGGCCCAGAGATACCTCTCAGACAATCGGAGTGACAAAACCTAATCTCGATTCATGCCAACTCAACATATACTTTTGGAGACACCTGTAGAGTACCTTTATAATCACCCATTTACGTTGTGACGCTTTGGTAGTACACAAAGTGTTCCTCCGTAAACGGAGTTGCATTATCTCATAGTTGCAGGAACTTTGTATAAGTCATGAAGAAAGCATAAGCAACATACTAAGCGATCAAGTGCTAAGCTAATGAAATGGGTCATGTCAATCACATCATTCTCCTAATGATGTGATCCCATTAATCAAATGACAACACATGTCTATGGTTAGGAAACATAACCATCTTCGATTAATGAGCTAGTCTAGTAGAGGCATACTAGTGACTATCTGTTTGTCTATGTATTCACACATGTATTATGTTTCCGGTTAATACAATTCTAGCATGAATAATATGTTGGAAATATGCCCTAGAGGCAATAATAAAAGCATTATTATTATATTTCCTTGTTCATGATAATCGTCTTTTATTCATGCTATAACTGTATTATCCGGAAATCGTAATACACGTGTGAATACATAGACTACAATACGTCCCTAGTAAGCCTCTAGTTGACTAGCTCGTTGGTCAACAGATAGTCATGGTTTCCTGACTATGGACATCGGATGTCATTGACAACGGGATCACGCCATTAGGAGAATGACGTGATGGACAAGACCCAATCCTAAGCATAGCACAAAGATCGTAGTTCGCTTTGCTAGAGCTTTTCCAATGTCAAGTATCTCTTCCTTAGACCATGAGATCGTGCAATTCCCGGATACCGTAGGAGTGCTTTGGGTGTATCAAACGTCACAACGAATCGGGTGACTATAAAGGTGCACTACAGGTATCTCCGAAAGTGACCATTGGGTTGACACGGATCGAGACTGGATTTGTCACTCCGTGTTACGGAGAGGTATCACTGGGCCCCACTCGGTAATGCATCATCATAATGAGCTCAAAGTGATCAAGTGTCTGGTCACGGGATCATGCATTGCGGTGCGAGTAAAGTGACTTGCGGTAACGAGACTAAACGAGGTATTGGGATACCGACGATCGAAGTCTCGGGCAAGTAACATACCGTCGACAAAGGGAATAGAATACGGGTTGCTTGAACCCTTGACATCGTGGTTCATCCGATGACAACATCGAGGAGCATGTGGGAGCCAACATGGGTATCCAGATCCCGCTGTTGGTTATTGACTTGAGGTAGTCTCGGTCATGTGCAGATGTCTCCCGAACCCGTAGGGTCTACACACTTAAGGTTCGGTGACGCTAGGGTTAATAGGAAGACAAGTATGTGATTACCGAATGTTGTTCGAGTCCGGATGAGATCCCGGACGTCACGAGGAGTTCCGGAATGGTCCGGAGGTAAAGATTTATATATGGAAAGTGGTTAAACGGACTCGGAAAGTTTGAGGGTATACTGGTAAAATACAGGGGCCACTGGAGGGTTCCGAGGTCCACCGGAGGGGCCACCCCTCCCGGGGCCACATGGGCTAAGTGGGAGGGAGCCAGCCCCTGGTGGGCTGGGTGCCTCCTCCCACCTAGGCCCATGCGGCTAGGGTTTGGGAGGAGGAAACCTAAAGGGGCGCCCCAGCTTGGGGGCAAGCCACCCTCCTCTCCTCTCCCTTGGCCGCCGCCCCCCCTAGGGTTTTCCCTAGAGGGCCGGCCCCCCCTTGACCCTCTCCTCCTATAAATAGAGGGGTCGGGGGGAGGGCTGCAGACACAATTGTAGGCGCAGCCCCTCCCCTCCCCAACACCTCTCTTTCTCCACGCAAGCTTGGCGAAGCCCTGCCGGAGAACTGCCGTACCAACTGCACCACGCCGTCGTGCTGCCATTGGAGTTGTCTTCCTCAACCTCTCCTTCCTCCTTGCTGGATCAAGACGGAGGAGACGCCATCGTCCCGTACGTGTGTTGAACACGGAGGTGCTGTCCTTTCAGTACTTTGGTCATCGGTGATCGGAATCACGTTGGGAACGTCTTCATCATCACCACTCCCTCGAACGCTTCCGTACTCGATCTACAAGTGGTATGTAGATGCAAACTCTCTCCCGTTACTCGTTGCTTAGTAGAACTCATAGATGGATCTTGGTGAAACCGTAGGAAAATTTTAATTTTCTGCAACGTTCCCCAACAGAGGCATCATGAGCTAGGTCTATGCGTAGTTCTCTTTGCACGAGTAGAACACAATTTTGTTGTGGGCGTGGATCTTGTCAACTTACTTGCCGTTACTAGTTGTTTCTTGCTTCCGCGGTATTGTGGGATGAAGCGGCCCGGACCAACCTTACACGCATTTTACGTGAGACCGGTTCCACCGACTAACATGCACTAGTTGCATAAGGTGGCTGGCGGGTGTCTGTCTCTCCTACTTTAGTGGGAGCGGATTCGATGAACAGGGTCCTTATGAAGGGTAAATAGAAGTTGACAAGATCACGTTGTGGTTATTCGTAGGTAAGAAAACGTTCTTGCTAGAACCCAATTGCAGCCACGTAAAAGATGCAACAACAATTAGAGGACGTCTAACTTGTTTTTTGCAGCAATTGTCATGTGACGTGATATGGCCAAGTTGTGATGAATGATGATATATTGTGATGTATGAGATCATGTTCTTGTAATAGGAATCACGACTTGCATGTCGATGAGTATGACAACCGGCAGGAGCCATAGGAGTTGTCTTTATTTTTGTATGACCTGCGTGTCATTGAAGAACACCATGTAATTTACTTTACTTTATTGCTAAACGCGTTAGCCATAGAAGTAGAAGTAGTCGTTGGCGTGACAACTTCATGGAGGCACGATGATGGAGATCATGATGATGGAGATCATGGTGTCATGCCGGTGACAGGATGATCATGGAGCCTCGAAGATGAAGATCAAAGGAGCTATATGATATTGGCCATATCATGTCACTACTTTATAATTGCATGTGATGTTTATTATGATTATGCATCTTGTTTACTTAGAACGACGGTAGTAAATAAGATGATCCTTAGAACAATTTCAAGAAGTGTTCTCCCTAACTGTGCACCGTTGCTACAGTTACAGTTCGCTTCTAAGCACCACGTGTTAATCGGGTGTGATGGATTCTTACGTTCACATACAACGGGTGTAAGCAAGATTTACACACGCAGAAACACTTAGGGTTAACTTGACGAGCCTAGCATGTGAAGACATGGCCTCGAACACGGAGACCGAAAGGTCGAACACGAGTCGTATGGAAGATACGATCAACATGAGAATGTTCACCGACGCAGACTAGTCCGTCTCACGTGTTGATCGGACACGGCCTAGTCGACTCGGATCGTAATACTTAGATGACTAGAGGATGTCTAATCTAAGTGGGAGTTCATTAATAATTTGATTAGATGAACTTAATTATCATGAACTTAGTCTAAAACTTTTGAATTATATGTCTTGTAGATCAAATGGCCAACGCTCATGTCAACTTGAACTTCAACGCGTTCCTAGAGAAACCAAGCTGAAAGATGACGGCAGCAACTATACGGACTGGGTCCGAACCCGAGGATCATCCTCATAGCTGCCAGAAACAATACGTCCTAGAAGGACCGCTAGGTGATGCTCCGTCCCGAAGAACCAAGACATTATGAATGCTTGGCAGTCTCGTCTTGATGATTACTCCCTCGTTCGAAGCGGCATGCTTTACAGCTTAGAACCGGGCTCCAAAAGCGTTTTGAGCACCACGGAGCATATGAGATGTTCGAGGAGCTGAAACTTGTTTTCCAAGCTCACGCCGGTCGAGAGATATGACATCTCCGACAAGTTCTATAGTTGTAAGATGGAGGAAAACAGTTCACGGTGAGCACATTCTCAAGATGTCTGGGGTTGCACAACCGTATGACCCAGCTGAATATTAACCTCCCCGATGAGGCGGTCATTGACAGAATCCTCGATCGCTCCCACCAAGCTACAAGAGCTTTGTGATGAACTACAACATGCGGGGATGGTAAAGACCATTCTGAAGTGTTCTCTATGCTGAAGTCAGCCGAGGTTGAAATCAAGAAAGAACATCAAGTGTTGATGGTCAATAAGACCACTAAGTTCAAGAAGGGCAAGGGTAAGAAGAACTTCAAGAAGGACGGCAAGGAGATTGCCGCGCCCGCAAGCAAGTTGCCGGAAGAAGTCAAAGAATGGACCCAAGCACGAGACTGAGTGCTTTTATTGCAAGGGAAGGGTCACCGAAGCGGAACTGCCCCAAGTACTTAGCGGATAAGAAGGCCGCAACACCAAAGGTATATTTGATATACATGTAATTGATGTGTACCTTACCATGAATCGTAGTAACTCCCGGGTATTTGATACCGTGCCGTTGCTCATATTTGTAACTCACAGCAGGAGCTGCGGAATAAGCGGAGATCGGCGAAGGACGAGGTGACGATCTTGCGCGTCGAGAATGGTTCCAGAGTCGATGTGATCGCCGTCACGCTACCTCTTCATTTACCCACGGGATTAGTTATGAACCTTAATAATTGTTATTTGGTGCCAAGTTTGAGCATGAATATTGTATCCGGATCTCGTTTAATGCGAGATGGCTACTCATTTAAATCCGAGAATAATGGTTGTTCTATTTATATGAGAGATATGTTTTATGGTCATGCTCCGATGGTCAATGGTTTATTCTTAATGAATCTCGGCGTAGTATTACACATGTTCATAGCGTGAATACCAAAAGATGTAAAGTTGATAACGATAGTCCCACATACTTGTGGCACTTGCCGCCTTGGTCACATTGGTGTCAAGCGCTGAAGAAGCTCCATGCTGATGGACTTTTGGAGTCTCTTGATTATGAATCATTTGACACATGCGAACCATGCCTCATGGGCAAGATGACCAAGACTCCATTCTCTCGAACAATGGAGCGAGCAACCAACTTGTTGGAAATCATACATACCGATGTGTGCGGTCCAATGAGCGTTGAGGCTCATGGAGGATATCGTTATGTTCTCACTCTCACAGATGACTTGAGTAGATATGGGTATGTCTACTTGATGAAACACAAGTCTGAGACCTTTGAAAAGTTCAAGGAATTTCAGAATGAAGTAGAGAATCAACGTGACCGAAAGATAAAATTCTTACGATCGGATCGTGGAGGAGAATATTTAAGTCACGAATTTGGTACACACTTAAGAAAATGTGGAATCGTTTCACAACTAACGCCGCTGGAACACCTCAACAGAACGGTGTGTCCGAACGTCGTGTCGCACTCTATTGGATATGGTGCGATCTATGATGTCTCTTACCGATTTACCGCTATCATTTTGGGGATACGCTCTAGAGACAGCTACATTCACTTTAAATAGGGCACCGTCTAAATCCGTTGAGACGACACCGTATGAATTATGGTTTGGGAAGAAACCTAAGTGTCGTTTCTAAAAGTTTGGGGATGCGATGCTTATGTCAAGAAACTTCAACCTGAAAAGCTCGAACCCAAGTCGGAAAATGCGTCTTCATAGGATACCCTAAGGAAACCTTTGGGTATACCTTCTACCTTAGATCCGAAGGCAAGATCTTTGTTGCCAGAACGGAATCTTTCGGAAAAGAGTTTCTCTCGAAAGAAGTAAGTGGGAGGAAAGTAGAACTCGATGAAGTACTACCTCTTGAACAGGAAAGTAGTGCAGCTCAGGAAAATGTTCCTGTGATGCCTACACCAACTGAAGAGGAAATTCATGATGATGATCAAGGTACTTCGGATCAAGTTGCTACTGAACTTCGTAGGTCCACTAGGACACGTTCCGCACCAGAGTGGTACGGCAACCCTGTCCTGGAAATCATGTTGTTAGACAACAATGAACCTTCGAACTATGAAGAAGCGATGGCGGGCCCAGATTCCAACAAATGGCTAGAAGCCATGAAGTCCGAGATAGAATCCATGTATGAAAACAAAGTGTGGACTTTGACTGACTTGCCCGATGATCGGCGAGCAATAGAAAACAAATGGATCTTTAAGAAGAAGACGGACGCGGATGGTAATGTCACCATCTATAAAGCTCGACTTGTCGCTAAGGGTTATCGGCAAGTTCAAGGGATTGACTACGATGAGACTTTTCTCCGTGGCGAAGCTTAAGTCCGTCCGAATCATGTTAGCAATTGCCGCATACTATGATTATGAGATATGGCAGATGGACATCAAAACAGCGTTCCTAACGGTTATCTTAAGGAAGAGCTGTATATGATGCAGCCGGAAGGTTTTGTCGATCCTAAGAATGTTGACAAAGTATGCAAGCTCCAGCGATCCATTTATGGGCTGGTGCAAGCATCTCGAGTTGGAACATTCGCTTTGATGAGATGATCAAAGCGTTTGGGTTTATGCAGACTTATGGAGAAGCCTGCGTTTACAAGAAAGTGAGTGGGAGCTCAGTAGCATTTCTCATATTATATGTAGATGACATACTTCGATGGGAAATGATATAGAATTCTTGGACAGCATTAAGGCCTACTTGAATAAGTGTTTTTCAATGAAGGACCTTGGAGAAGCTGCTTATATATTAGGCATCAAGATCTATAGAGATAGATCGAGGCGCCTCATAGGTCTTTCACAAAGCACATACCTTGATAAGATTTTGAAGAAGTTCAAAATGGATCAGTCCAAGAAAGGGTTCTTGCCTGTCTTGCAAGGTGTGAGATTGAGCTCAGCTCAATGCCCGACCACGACAAAAGATAAAGAAGAGATGAGTGTCATCCCTATGCTTCAGCCATAGGATCTATTATGTATGCCATGCTGTGTACCAGACCTGATGTAAACCTTGCCGTAAGTTTGGTAGGAAGGTACCAAAGTAATCCCGCAAGGAACACCGGACAGCGGTCAAGAATATCCTGAAGTACCGAAAAGGACAAAGGACATGTTTCTCGTTTATGGAGGTGACGAAGAGCTCGTCAGAACGGGTTACGTCGGCGCTTAGCTTCGACACAGATCTGGATGACTCTAAGTCACAAACCGGATCGTGTATATGTTGAATGGTGGAGCGATGGCTGGTGCAGCAAGCGAGGCGTCGTGGCGGGATCTACATGTGAAGCGGAGTACATGGCAGCCTCGGAGGCAGCGCATGAAGCAATTTGGGTGAAGGAGTTCATCACCGACCTAGGAGTCATACCCAATGCGTCGGGGCCGATCAAACTCTTCTGTGACAACACTGGAGCTATTGCACTTGCCAAAGAGCCCAGGTTTCACAAGAAGACCAGGCACATCAAGCGTCGCTTCAACTCCATCCGTGAAAATGTTCAGAATGGAGACATAGAAATTTGTAAAGTGCATACGGATCTGAATGTCGCAGATCCGTTGACTAAACCTCTTCCGCGGGCAAAACATGATCAACACCAGAACTCTATGGGTGTTCGATTCATCACAATGTAAACTAGATTATTGACTCTAGTGCAAGTGGGAGACTGTTGGAAATATGCCCTAGAGGCAATAATAAAAGCATTATTATTATATTTCCTTGTTCATGATAATTGTCTTTTATTCATGCTATAAGCAGTATTATCCGGAAATCGTAATACACGTGTGAATACATAGACTACAATACGTCCCTAGTAAGCCTCTAGTTGACTAGCTCGTTGGTCAACAGATAGTCATGGTTTCCTGACTATGGACATCGGATGTCATTGACAACGGGATCACGTCATTAGGAGAATGACGTGATGGACAAGACCCAATCCTAAGCATAGCACAAAGATCGTAGTTCGTTTTGCTAGAGCTTTTCCAATGTCAAGTATCTCTTCCTTAGACCATGAGATCGTGCAATTCCGGATACCGTAGGAGTGCTTTGGGTGTATCAAACGTCACAACGTAACTGGGTGACTATAAAGGTGCACTACAGGTATCTCCGAAAGTGACCATTGGGTTGACACGGATCGAGACTGGGATTTGTCACTCCGTGTTACGGAGAGGTATCACTGGGCCCACTCGGTAATGCATCATCATAATGAGCTCAAAGTGATCAAGTGTCTGGTCACGGGATCATGCATTACGGTACGAGTAAAGTGACTTGCCGGTAACGAGACTAAACGAGGTATTGGGATACCGACGATCGAGTCTCGGGCAAGTAACATACCGTCAGACAAAGGGAATAGAATACGGGGTTGCTTGAACCCTTGACATCGTGGTTCATCCGATGACAACATCGAGGAGCATGTGGGAGCCAACATGGGTATCCAGATCCCGCTGTTGGTTATTGACTTGAGGTAGTCTCGGTCATGTTCGCATGTCTCCCGAACCCGTAGGGTCTACACTTAAGGTTCGGTGGCGCTTAGGGTTAATAGGAAGACAAGTATGTGATTACGAATGTTGTTCGAGTCCGGATGAGATCCCGGACGTCACGAGGAGTTCGGAATGGTCCGGAGGTAAAGATTTATATATGGAAAGTGGTTAAGCGGACTCCGGAAAGTTTGAGGGTATACTGGTAAAATACAGGGGCCACCGGGAGGGTTCCGGAGGTCCACCGGGAGGGGCCACCCCTCCCGGGGGGCCACATGGGCTAAGTGGGAGAGGGAGCCAGCCCCTGGTGGGCTGGGTGCGCCTCCCCACCTAGGCCCATGCGGCTAGGGTTTGGGGAGGAGGAAACCCTAAAGGGGGCGCCCCCCTAGCTTGGGGGGCAAGCCACCCTCCTCTCCTCTCCCTTGGCCGCCGCCCCTAGGGTTTTCCCTAGAGGGCTGGCCCCCCCTTGACCCTCTCCTCCTATAAATAGAGGGGTGGGGGGGAGGGCTGCCAACACAATTGAAGGCGCAGCCCCTCCCCTCCCCAACACCTATCTTTCTCCACGCAAGCTTGGCGAAGCCCTGCCGGAGAACTGCCGTACCAACTGCACCACGCCGTCGTGCTGCCATTGGAGTTGTCTTCCTCAACCTCTCCTTCCTCCTTGCTGGATCAAGACGGAGGAGACGCCATCGTCCCCGTCACGTGTTTTGAACACGGAGGTGCTGTCCTTTCAAGACTTTGGTCATCGGTGATCGGAATCACGTTGGGAACGTCTTCATCATCACCACTCCCTCGAACGCCTTCCGTACTCGATCTACAAGTGGTATGTAGATGCAAACTCTCTCGTTACTCGTTGCTTAGTAGAACTCATAGATGGATCTTGGTGAAACCGTAGGAAAAATTTTAATTTTCTGCAACGTTCCCCAACATAATAAACATTTATCATGATATAAGGAAATAAATAATAACTTTATTATTGCCTCTAGGGCATATTTCCTTCAGTCTCCCACTTGCACTAGAGTCAATAATCTAGATTACACAAGAATGATTCTAACACCCATGGAGTCTTGGTGCTGATCATGTTTTGCTCGTGGAAGAGGCTTAGTCAACGGTCTGCAACATTCAGATCCGTATGTATTTTGCAAATCTCTATGTCTCCCACTTGGACTTGGTCCCAATGGAATTGAAGCGTCTCTTGATATGCTTGGTCCTCTTGTGAAATCTGGATTCCTTTGCCAAGGCAATTGCACCATATTGTCACGGAAGATCTTCATTGGTCCCGATGCACTAGGTATGACACCTAGATCGAAATGAACTCTTTCATCCAGACTCCTTCATTTGCTGCTTCGAAGCAGCTATGTACTCCGCTTCACATGTAGATCCCGCCACGGCGCTTTGTTTAGAACTGCACCAACCGACAGCTCCACCGCTTAATAAAAATACGATCCGGTTTGCGATTTAGAATCGTCCGGATCGGTGTCAAAGCTTGCATCGACGTAACCATTTACGACTAGCTCTTTTTCACCTCCATATCGAGAAACATATCCTTAGTCCTTTTCGTATTTCAGGATGTTCTTGACCGCTGTCCAATGATCCACTCTGGATTACTTTGGTACCTTCCTGCCAAGCTTACAGCTAAGCATATGTCAGTCTGGTACACAGCATTGCATACATGATAGAGCCTATGGCTGAAGCATAGGAACATTTTTCATTTTCTCTCTATCTTCTGCTTGTGGTCGGGCATTGAGTCCGACTCAATCTTACACCTTGTAATACAGGTAAAAACCTTTCTTTGCACGATCCATTTTGAACTTCTTCAAAACTTTATCAAGGTATGTGCTTTGTGAAAGTCCAATTAAGCGTCTTGATCTATCTCTATAGATCTTGATGCCCAATATGTAAGCAGCTTCACCGAGGTCTTTCATTGAAAACTTTTATTCAAGTATCCTTTATGCTATCCAGAAATTCTATATCATTTCCAATCAACAATATGTCGTCCACATATAATATCAGAAATGCTACAGAGCTCCCACTCACTTTCTTGTAAATACAGGCTTCTCCAAAAGTGCAGATAAAACCATATGCTTTGATCACACTATCAAAGCGTTTATTCCAACTCCGAGAGGCTTGCACTGCACCATAAATTGATCGTTGAGCTTGCACACTTTGTTAGCACCCTTTGGATCAACAAAACCTTCTGGTTGCATCATATACAACTCTTCTTCTAGAAATCCATTCAAGAATGCAGTTTTACATCCATTTGCCAAATTTCATAATCATAAAATGCGGCAATTGCTAACATGATTCGGACAGACTTAAGCATCGCTACGGGTGAGAAAGTCTCATCGTAGTCAACCCCTTGAACTTGTCGAAAACCTTTTGCAACAAGTCGAGCTTTGTAGACAGTTACATTACCATCGGCGTCGGTCTTCTTCTTAAAGATCCATTTATTCTCAATGGCTTGCCGATCATCGGCAAGTCAACCAAAGTCCATACTTTGTTCTCATACATGGATCCCATCTCAGATTTCATGGCTTCAAGCCATTTTGTGGAATCTGGGCTCACCATCGCTTCTTCATAGTTCGTAGGTTCACCATGATCTAGTAGCATGACTTCCAGAATAGGATTACCGTACCACTCAGTGCGGATTTTATTCTGGTTGATCTACGATTCAGTGACAACTTGATCTGAAGTTTCATGATCATTATCATTATCTTCCTCGCTAATCGGTGTAGTTGTTACAGAAACTGATTTCTGTGATGAACTACTTTCCAATAAGGGAGTTGGTACTATTACCTCATCAAGTTCCACTTTCCTCCCACTCACTTCTTTCGAGAGAAACTCCTTCTCTAGAAAGGATCCATTCTTAACAACGAATGTCTTGCCTTCGGATCTGTGATAGAAGGTATACCCAATTGTCTCCTTTGGGTATCCTATGAAGACACATTTTCCGATTTGGGTTCAAGCTTATCAGGTTGAAGTTTTTCACATAAGCATCGCAACCCCAAACTTTCGAAAGCGACAACTTTGGTTTCTTGCTAAACCATAGTTCATAAGGCGTCGTCTCGGATTTTGACGGTGTCCTATTTAACGTGAATGCGGCCGTCTCTAAAGCATAACCCCAAAACGATAGCGGTAAATCGGAAATAGACATCATAGATCGCACCATATCTAGTAAAGTACGATTCGACGCTCGACACACCATTACGCTGTGGTGTTCCCGGTGGCGTGAGTTGCGAAACTATTCCGCATTGCTTCAAATGTAGACCAAACTCGTAACTCAAATATTCTCCTCCACGATCAGATCGTAGAAACTTTATTTTCTTGTTACGATGATTTTCAACTTCACTCTGAAATTCTTTGAACTTTTCAAATGTTTCAGATTTATGCTTCATCAAGTAGATATACCCGTATCTTCTTAAATCATCTGTGAAGGTGAGAAAATAACGATATCCGCCACGAGCTTCAACATTCATCGGACCACATACATCTGTATGTATGATTTCCAATAAGTCTGTTGCTCTCTCCATACAACCGGAGAACGGTGTTTTAGTCATCTTGCCCATGAGGCACGGTTCGCAAGTACCAAGTGATTCATAATCAAGTGATTCCAAAAGTCCATCTGTATGGAGTTTCTTCATGCGTTTTACACCGATATGACCTAAACGGCAGTGCCACAAATAAGTTGCACTATCATTATCAACTCTGCATCTTTTGGCTTCGACATTATGAATATGTGTATCACTACTGTCGAGATTCAACAAGAATAGACCATTCTTCAAGGGTGCATGACCATAAAAGATATTACTCATATAAATAGAACAACCATTATTCTCTGATTTAAATGAATAACCGTCTCGCATCAAACAAGATCCAGATATAATGTTCATGCTCAACGCTGGCACCAAATAACAATTATTTAGGTCTAAAACTAATCCCAAGGTAGATGTAGAGGTAGCGTGCCGACCGCGATCACATTGACTTTGGAACCATTTCCCACGCGATCGTCACCTCGTCCTTTGCGGTGCTCGTCTATTCCGTAGTCCCTGTTTGAGTTGCAAATATTAGCAATGAACCAGATCAAATACCCAGTGCTACTACGAGCTCTATTAAGGTACACATCAATAACATGTATATCACATATACCTTTGTTCACCTTGCCATCCTTTTATCCGCCAAATACTTGGGGCAGTTCCGCTTCAAAGGTCCAGATCGCTTGCGGTAAAAACACTCGATTTCAGGGCTTAGGTCCAGACTTGGGTTTCTTCTCTTGATCAGCAACTTTATTGCTGTTCTTTTGAAGTTTCCTTCTTCTTTCCTTTGCCCTTTTCTTGAAACTAGTGGTCTTGTTGACCATCAACACTTGATGCTCTTTCTTGATTTCTACCTCCGCTGCTTTTAGCATTGCGAAGAGCTCAGAATTGTCTTAGTCATCCCTTGCATATTATAGTTCATCACGAAGCTTGTAGCTTGGTGGCGTGATTGGAGAATTCATCAATGACACTATCATCCGGAAGATTAACTCCCAGCTGAATTAAGTGATTATTATACCCGGACATTTTGAGTATGTGCTCACCGACGTAACTATTCTCCTCCATCTTGCAGCTATAGAACTTATTGGAGACTTCATATCTCTCAATCCGGCATTTGCTTGAAATATTAACTTCAACTCCTGGAACATCTCATATGCTCCATGACGTTCAAAACGTCGTTGAAGACCCGGTTCTAAGCCGTAAAGCATGGCACACTGAACTATAGAGTAGTCATCAGCTTTGCTCTGCCAGACGTTCACAACTTCGGCGTTGCTCTGCAAAGGGCTCGGCACCCAGCGGTGCTTCCAGACGTAATTCTTCTGTGCAGCAATGAGGATAATCCTCAAGTTACGGACCCAGTCCGTGTAATTGCTACCATCATCTTTCAACTTTGCTTTCTCAAGGAACGCATTAAAATTCAACGGAACAACAGCACGAGCCATCTATCTACAGTAAACATAGACAAGCAAAATACTATCAGGTACTAAATTCATGATAAATTTAAGTTCAATTAATCATATTAAAAACTCCCACTTAGACAGACATCTCTCTAGTCATCTAAGTGATTACATGATCCAAATCAACTAAACCATGTCCGATCATCACGTGAGATGGAGTAGTTTCAATGGTGAACATCACTATGTTGATCATATCTACTATATGATTCACGCTCGACCTTTCGGTCTCCGTGTTCCGAGGCCATATCTGCATATGCTAGGCTCGTCAAGTTTAACCTGAGTATTCTGCGTGTGCAAAACTGGCTTGCACCCGTTGTAGATGGACGTAGAACTTATCACACCCGATCATCACGTGGTGTCTGGGTACTACGAACTTTTAGCAACGGTGCATACTCAGGGACAACACTTCTTGATAATTTTAGTGAGAGATCATCTTATAATGCTACCGTCAATCAAAGCAAGATAAGATGCATAAAGGATGCAATCAATATAAGTGATATGATATGGTCATCATCATCTTGTGCTTGTGATCTCCATCTCCGAAGCACCGTCATGATCACCATCGTCACCGGCGCGACACCTTGATCTCCATCGTAGCATCGTTGTCGTCTCGCCAACTATTGCTTCTACGACTATCGCTACTGCTTAGTGATAAAGTAAAGCAATTACATGGCTTTGCATTTCATACAATAAAGCGACAACCATATGGCTCCTGCCATTGCCGATAACTCGGTTACAAAACATGATCATCTCATACAATAAAATATAGCATCACGTCTTGACCACATCACATCACAACATGCCCCGCAAAAACAAGTTAGACGTCCTCTACTTTGTTGTTGCAAGTTTTACGTGGCTGCTACGGGCTGAGCAAGAACCGTTCTTACCTACGCATCAAAACCACAACGATAGTTTGTCAAGTTGGTGCTGTTTTAACCTTCGCAAGGACCGGGCGAGCCACACTCGGTTCAACTAAAGTGAGAGAGACAGACACCGCCGGTCACCTTTAAGCAACTAGTGCTCGGAGCGGTGAAACCAGTCTCGCGTAAGCGTCTGCGTAATGTCGGTCCGGCCGCTTCATCTCACAATACCGCTGAACCAAAGTATGACATGCTGGTAAGCAGTATGACTTATATCGCCCACAACTCACTTGTGTTCTACTCGTGCATATGACATCAACGCATAAAACCAGGCTCGTACCACTGTTGGGGAACGAGTAATTTCAAAAATTTCCCTCGCACACGCAAGACCATGGTGATGGCATAGCAACGAGAGGGAGAGGTCCGTCCACGCACCCTCGTGAGACCGAAAGCGGAAGCTTTATAACAACGCTGTTGATGTAGTCGTGCGTCTTCACGATCCGACCGATCCAAGCACCGAACGACGGCACCTCCGAGTTCGCACACGCTCAGCTCGATGGCGATCCCGGACTCCGATCCAGCAAAGTGTCGGGATGAGTTCCACAAGACGACGGCGTGGTGACGATGATGATGCTCCACCGACGCTGGGCTTCGCCTAAGCTCCGCGACGATATGACTTCACCGGCGCAGGGGCTTCGCCTAAGCTCCGCGACGATATGACCGAAGTGGAATATGGTGGAAGGGGCACCGACACGGCTAAGGAACGATCCGTAGATCAACTTCTGTGTTCTAGGGTGCCCCTGCCCCGTATATAAAGGAGCCAAGGGGAGGGGCGGCCGGCCAGAGGAGGCGCTGCTGGAGTCCTACTCCCTCGGGAGTAGGATTCCCCCTCAATCCTAGTTGGAATAGGATTCACCGGAGGGGAAAGAGAGAGGGGGGCGGCCCACCTTTCCTAGTCCTAGTAGGACTAGGGAAGGGGAGGCGCAGCGACCACCTAGGGCTGGCCCTTTCTCCTTTCCACCAAGGCCCACTATGGCCCATATAGTTCCCGGGGGGTTCCGGTAACCTCCCGGTACTCCGGTAAATTCCCGATTTCACTCGGAACATTTCCGATGTCCAAATGTAGGCTTCCAATATATCAATCTTTATGTCTCGACCATTTCGAGACTCCTCGTCATGTCCCCGATCTCATCCGGGACTCCGAACTCCTTCGGTACATCAAAACTCATAAACTCATAATATAACTGTCATCGAAACGTTAAGCGTGCGGACCCTACGGGTTCGAGAACTATGTAGACATGACCTAGAACCATTCTCGGTCAATAACCAATAGCGGAACCTGGATGCCCATATTGGTTCCTACATATTCTACGAAGATCTTTATCGGTCAAACCGCATAACGATATATCGTTGTTCCTTTGTCATCGGTATGTCACTTACCCGAGATTCGATCGTCGGTATCCAATACCTAGTTCAATCTCGTTACGGTAAGTCTCTTTACTCGTTCGTAATACATCATCTCACAACTAACTCATTAGTTGCAATGCTTGCAAGGCTTATGTGATGTGTATTACCGAGAAGGCCCAGAGATACCTCTCCGACAATCGGAGTGACAAAACCTAATCTCGATTCATGCCAACTCAACATATACTTTTGGAGACACCTGTAGAGTACCTTTATAATCACCCATTTACGTTGTGACGTTTGGTAGTACACAAAGTGTTCCTCCGGTAAACGGGAGTTGCATTATCTCATAGTTGCAGGAACTTTGTATAAGTCATGAAGAAAGCATAAGCAACATACTAAACGATCAAGTGCTAAGCTAATGAAATGGGTCATGTCAATCACATCATTCTCCTAATGATGTGATCCCATTAATCAAATGACAACACATGTCTATGGTTAGGAAACATAACCATCTTCGATTAATGAGCTAGTCTAGTAGAGGCATACTAGTGACTATCTGTTTGTCTATGTATTCACACATGTATTACGTTTCTGGTTAATACAATTCTAGCATGAATAATAAACATTTATCATGATATAAGGAAATAAATAATAACTTTATTATTGCCTCTAGGGCATATTTCCTTCACGACCTCCTCTGGATGGACCCGAGTGGTATCATCCGTACCGGAGTACATCCACATCGGATGGTCTCGGTATTGGAGTGGCTGTATACGCCGTCGGAGGAAAACTTCCAGAAGATCCATGCCGGTCACCCCGTCGCGAATGAGCTGGACTACGCGTTCCATCAACAATTTTACTTGGGCCTTCTCATCTGGTAGCACCTTCAGGGAATATGGTTTGTTCACTCGACTCATGGAAAAAGGAGGGAGTCCAGTCGACTGCCCCGGCGTCGGCTGGTCTTGGCAGTAGAACCAGGTCGACTGCCAACCTCTAACCGAGTCAGGGAGAGTCATAGCCGGAAAGGCGCTCTTCCCCCTCATCTGGACCCCGAGTCCCCCACACATCTGGATTACTTGGGTTCTCTCATCATTCGGGTTCGTTTTCTTCACCGTCTGAGAGCGACAAGTGAATATATGCTTGAAGAGGCCCCAGTGCGGCCGACAGCCCAAGAAGTTTTCACATAACGACACAAAAGCGGTAAGATAGACGATGAAGTTGGGAGTGAAATGATGGAGTTGCGCTCCGAAAAAGTTCAGAAACCCCCAGAAGAAAAGATTCGGCGGCAGAGAAAATCCCCGATCTACGTGAGTGGCTAGGAGGATGCACTCACCCTCTTCCGGTTGCGGCTGCCACTCTGTTCCCGGACCCATGGGGAATCAGTCCCTCGTTGGCCAGATCGATGAGGTCCTTCTTGGTGATGGTCGAGCGGATCCAATCTCCTTGGACCCAACCTTGCGGCAGCTTAGACCGCGAAGAAGATCCGCCCCGACTGGGCGCTCTCCCCTTCGCCTTCGCCGCCGCCTTCTTCACCCGCTCCAAGGCTGCTGTCTTCTCCTTCACCATGGTCACCGGCGAAGCAGGTACTGAGCTGTGGCGCTGAGCAGACTAAGGACGTAGCAGGAAGATTTGGAGGTGGAGGGAGAGGAAGATTGAGATCACACTGTTCAAAATACCCCGTCCGATGCTTTATATGGGGCCGCTTCCGAGTGGCTGACGGGTAGGCCCAGGCAATCCCGTCAAATCCCGCAACAGGCGCGCACGCGATACGTGGCGAAAAGGGCGGCGCGAAGATCGAGGCGTCATCGTCTTATCCCATCCGAGTGCTGCAGTTTTCTCCGCTCCGCGCGCTTCCCAAAATTCGGATCCCGCGAAATCGGCTAACCGTAGAGCAACCTGTCAGACAGCAGATTTCCTCCGATCCGTCACTCGGAAATCCTCAAGTTCACAAAGTTCACTCGACAAATGTGAAGAATGGATCAAGGCGACTGAAAGAGAAGTTGACGCCGTCACTGAAAGGTCGTTGATCCAGAGTAAGACACACCCGCAACGTGAAGAACAGATCGGAAAGATTATCAACTCCTTCTTCACTCAAACCTCGATCCATTCGGGGGCTAATGATGAAGTCATGTACCTAGGGTAGGGTCATAGACCTGCCCAAAGGTACCCTCCCCAAGGACACTCGTGAAAGAAGTAGCCTTCCACTCGACCTGGTAGTCTTCCACTCGACAGATTCAAAGACACTCGACCAGAAGACCCACTCGACCACCAGGAGTCCAAGAGCCACTCGGTGTCCAAAGGTCTGTAGTTAAATAGTCTTTATGGTCATAATGATACTTTATGTAAGGCGTTACCAGTAACGCCTAGCCTTAACTTACCTTAAACCCTCTGCTACGTGGGCTGGCTGGGGTCCTGGCGCACTCTATATAAGCCACCCCCCTCCACGGGTAGAAGGGTTTGCACCCCTGTAACACATACACATACAATCCAGTCGACCGCCTCCGGGCTCCGAGACGTAGGGCTGTTACTTCCTCCGAGAAGGGCCTGAACTCGTAAATCCCTTGCGTATACAACTGCTCCATAGCTAGGACCTTGCCTCTCCATTCCTACCCCCCATTCTACTGTCAGACTTAGAACCACGATAGTAGGAACCAGTCGAAGAAGAAGAAGGAAGCGGGGGTGAAAGCCAGGAGGAATGAATGCAGCCATATCACAGTCAGAGATAAGTGGTTATACCTTGTCTACATCATAAGACTGGCTGAGTGGTGGAATCCTCCTAGCTCCGCGAGGGTTATCTTTGTTTCCTGTGATGGCAGTCATCCACTTCTCCAGCGTGGCGTCATCGACCTCCTCTGGATGGACCCGAGTGGTATCATCCGTACCGGAGTACATCCACATCGGATGGTCTCGGTATTGGAGTGGCTGAATACGCCGTCGGAGGAAAACTTCCAGAAGATCCATGCCGGTCACCCCGTCACGAATGAGCTGGACTACGCGTTCCATCAACAATTTTACTTGGGCCTTATCCTCTGGTAGCACCTTCAGGGAAGATGGTTTGTTCACTCGACTCATGGAAAAAGGAGGGAGTCCAGTCGACTGCCCCGGCGTCGGCTGGTCTTGGCAGTAGAACCAGGTCGACTGCCACCCTCTAACCGAGTCAGGGAGAGTCATAGCTGGAAAGGCACTCTTCCCCCTCATCTGGACCCCGAGTCCCCCGCACATCTGGATTACTTGGGTTCTCTCGTCATTCGGGTTCGTTTTCTTCACCGTCTGAGAGCGACAAGTGAATATATGCTTGAAGAGGCCCTAGTGCGGCCGACAACCCAAGAAGTTTTCGCATAACGACACAAAAGCGGCAAGATAGACGATGGAGTTGGGAGTGAAATGATGGAGTTGCGCTCCAAAAAAGTTCAGAAACCCCCGGAAGAAAAGATTCGGCGGCAGAGAAAATCCCCGATCTACGTGAGTGGCTAGGAGGACGCACTCACCCTCTTCCGGTTGCGGCTGCCACTCTGTTCCCGGAAGCCTCGTCGACCCATGGGGAATCAGTCCCTCGTTGGCTAGATCGATGAGGTCCTTCTCGGTGATGGTCGAGCGGATCCAATCTCCTTGGACCCAACCTTGCGGCAGCTTAGACCGCGAAGAAGATCCGCCCCGACTGGGCGCTCTCCCCTTCGCCTTCGCCGCCGCCTTCTTCACCCGCTCCAAGGCTGCGGTCTTCTCCTTCACCATGGTCACCGGCGAAGCAGGTACTGAGCTGTGGCGCTGAGCAGACTAAGGACGCAGCAGGAAGATTTGGAGGCGGAGGGAGAGGAAGATTGAGATCACACTGTTCAAAATACCCCGTCCGATGCTTTATATGGGGCCGCTTCGAGTGGTCGACGGTAGGCCTGTGCAATCCCGTCAAATCCAAGAATAAAGCGCAAGACGCGACGTGGCGAAAAGGGCGGCGTGAATATCGAGGCGTCATCGTCTTATCCCATCCGAGTGCCGCAGTTTTCTCCGCTTCGCGCGCTTCCCAAAATTCGGATCCCGCGGAATTCGCTAATCGCAGAGCAACCTGTCAGACAGCAGATTTCCTCCCATCCGTCACTCGGAAATCCTCAAGTTCACAAAGTTCACTCGACAAATGTGAAGAATGGATCAAGGCGACTGAAAGAGAAGTTGACGCCGTCACTGAAAGGTCGTTGATCCAGAGTAAGACACACCCGCAACGTGAAGAACAGGTTGGAAAGATTATCAACTCCTTCTTCACTCAAACCTCGATCCATTCGGGGGCTAATGATGAAGTCATGTACCTAGGGTAGGGTCATAGACCTGCCCAAAGGTACCCTCCCCAAGGACACTCGCGAAAGAAGTAGCCTTCCAGTCGACTTGGTAGGCTTCCACTCGACAGATTCAAAGACACTCGACCAGAAGACCCACTCGACCACCAGGAGTCCAAGAGCCACTCGGTGTCCAAACGGTCTGTAGTTAAATAGTCTTTATGGTCATAATGATACTTAATGTAAGGCGTTACCAGTAATGCCTAGCCTTAACTTACCTTAAACCCTCCGTTACATGGGCTGGCTGGGGTCTTGGCGCACTCTATATAAGCCACCCCCCTCCACGGGTAGAAGGGTTCGCACCCCTGTAACACATACGCATACAATCCAGTCGACTGCCTTCGGGCTCCGAGACGTAGGGCTGTTACTTCCTCCGAGAAGGGCCTGAACTCGTAAATCCCTTGCGTATACAACTGCTCCATAGCTAGGACCTTGCCTCTCCATTCCTACCCCCCCCCCCATTCTACTGTCAAAGGTGTGGTGTTTAATGGTGCCTCAAGGGATCCTACACCATCATCTATTGTTTTTTGCCTTATGGCTAAGGCATCAAAGGTATCTCCTACTTTGTACCCCAATATGTTTCTTGATGATGATGTTGATGCTAATGATGATGAGGATAATGATGAAGATAATGATAATGTTGCCACCTTAAAAACTAAGGGGGAAATGATTTTTAAAGCTCTTCATAAAAATAAAATTGCTTGTTCCAACTTCATGGAAATAATGTCCATTCCATTGATGGCAAGAAATACATTGAGGAGTTGGAATCTCATCTAGAGGAGCATGAGGTCACCATTGAGAAAATGGAAGCTCATGGGCGTGATTACGCAAATGAGATCGCGGAGCTACCTCAAGCTCTTGAACATGAACAAACCACCTCCGAATCCCTTGAGGAGACTTTTACTCTAGAATTATCTAGAGTGAGGGAATCTCATGATAGAACTCTTGAGGTGGCCAATGATTTCAAAACTAAAAATGCTAAGCTTGAAGTTGCTCATGCTAGACTCCTTGAGGACTTTGAGCACCTCGAAAATGGCTCAAGGGTCATCAAGGGTGAGCTCATCAAACTCACTGAGTCTCATGCTCAACTTGAAGCTTCTTATTTAAAAGAGCTTGCTAAGTTGCCCCCTCCTATTGTCGTTAATGATGATGCTTGTTCTACTAACTCTATTACTTGTGAAGCATCCATTTTGAAGGAGAATGTTGAGCTACGAGCTCAACTTGAGTTGCTATCTAGCAATTATGGGAAATTGGAAGAAAGCCATGAAAAGCTCTCAAGCTCTCATGACGATCTTCTAGTATCCCATAATGTGCTAAATATAGCTCATGAGGCCATGAATGCTAAGGTAACATCTTGTGAGCCTCATGTGGATACTAGCACTACTTCTAGTCAAAATAGTATATTGCCATGTGCTAGTCCTTGTAATTCATCTACTCACAATGTTGGTACATCTTGTGATGAATTGCTTTCCTTGCCTTGTTGCTCTAATGATGAAGCTTATACTTCCTCTAGTACTTGTGTTGAGACTAACCATGTAGAGGAAATCAAAGAGCTCAAGGCCCAAGTCACTTCTTTGAAGAAAGACTTGGAAAAGAGTCATCAAGGGAAATCCACACTCAACAATATCTTGAGTGTGCAAAATCCCCAATGACAAAGGTGGACTTGGATTCAACTCCAATAAGAAGAAGAAGTCCAAGATGAACAAAAGGAAGGGCCAAGAACAAGTCAAGAATTCGGCCAAGATTGTTTGCTTCAAGTGCAAAGTAGAAGGGCATCATGTTAGATCTTGCCCATTGAAGAAGAAGGCCATTAGTGTCAAGCAACATGGGAAGAGGGCACAAGTTCAATCTCATGCTCAACCTCAAGTTGAAGAAAGGCCTCTTCCCAAGAAGATCCAAGTTAATGCTTCTCTTGTTGAGAAATCAAGTGAGAAGAAAGTGAAGAGTAGACGTTGCTACTTATGTCGCGAGAAAGGCCACCTCGCTTCTTCATGCACTAGTGGTAACTTATCCAACCCAATTACTATTGATGATATCTATTCTCTTGGGAAGGATAAGGTCGGCAATGTGTTTGCCAAGTTTGTTGGTACTCAAAGTGGTGTCAAGAAAAGAACCATTTGGGTTGCCAAGCCTATTGTGACTAACCTCTTAGGACCCAACTTGGTTGGGGACCAACAAGCTCAAACTTGATCAATAGGTGTTGTTGGAGGGCATTGGAGACTTGGCTACATTATGAAGAATTAAGGGGACTTCATCATTCTTATTGTCTCAAGCCAAGTCAATTGGATTATCAAGTTTCTATCTTATATCCAATGTGCCTCCTTGCGTAACTTGTACTTAAATTGTTTACATTGAAAGTTACTTTCCCCATGCATGTGTTGGTTTTGTTCCTTGCATGTGTTTGTATATGTTGTGCTTCCAACTTGCTTATCTTGAGCAATCAAGTATGTGTGTGTTGGTTTGCACATCATGTACGTGTGTGTCGTCGTTGAGCCTTTTGCTTCTTGTGTGTATCCTAGTTGGCTCGTGTGAGAGATTAATGGAACATCCCATTTTGGGGAGTGATGTGCTTTGTGCACCTCACAATCCTATAAATGTGTGTACATGAGGAATACCATCTAGTATTGATATTACAAGATTATCTAGTCGCTAGGTGATATATCTCTCATGAGAAATTCAAATTCTAAAAATTCCATTGATTATCTTGTGTTGGATCCTCTTATTGCCTCTTGTTAAGTTCTTATTGGTATCACATTATGGGGGAGTAATATGCTATGTGCATATTACAATCCTAGAAAATGTGTACATTTGAGATAGTGTCTCCTAGAATTGATATTGTAAATTATATTGTTCCTAGGTGACAAGTTAGCTCTACAAGTGGCAATTTGCTTGTGTTTGTTGTGAAGATGATGTTGGATGTCCTTGTTATCTACCACCGGGATTTATTTTCAAATACTTCTTGTCTTTGACAATTGGTAGTCACTTATGTGTGGTAGAATTTGTTGATCATCTTTACTTTGGTTTTTGTCTTCATTTGCCTTTTCTCTTGCCAAGGTTTGTGTCAACTCCCGTTGTCTTCCCTACCAATTGTGGATCTTGTTTATTTCTTGCTCCTGTCTAGTGTTTTTTAGATATAGTGAAAGTGGTGATCCCACCTTGTGCATTTTGTATTCAAATGCAAATCCTATATAATGCACAACTCGTGGGGGAGCTATCCTATTTTCTTTAGAACACTCTTCTTGTGATCCTTATCAAGTGTGTTTTGGTGGAAGGCAAGCCATTTCTTTTTGGTACTTTGTGCCATCATGAAACTTTGTTGAGAGCTTGGTTTGTTTGGAACCATCCTCTCCTTGGGAGTTTGACATCTTTAGTTTAGTGTGTATCAATCGATATCTCATTCCTTGATGTATATTTTAATGATATCTTCCAAGTGATGATTTCTCCATTTGGTATTCTTTTCACTTGGTATTTCTTTGTCAATTGGCATCGGTTCTTGAAAGTATTGAGCATGCATATTTACTTAATGTAGTATTTTTGGCATGCTTTCTTTCTTTGACCCAATATATAGGGGAAACTCCACCAAGTCTCAAATTGGATGAGATGTGCATGAATTCATTTTCATATATATATTCACATATTTATGTGGAGTTTGTCCTATGTATATTGGTGTTTCTAACTCTTTGGTCCCCATGAGTTTGGGTACCATTTTGTTTGTGTTGTTGTTCTAGGAACAATTGGAGATGCATTGGATGCTCGGCTCACTCACAAGGAAGGTGTTTCCACCATGTGCTTATTGGAGTCAAGCTAGGATGATGAATGAACTACCATCTACCTTCAATTGGTATCTACTACATCCTTCCAATGGTATCTCGGTAACAAGTATCATCATCTACTTCATGCACACATTTCTTGCATCAACCTTGTGTAGGTTGTATCATGGCATGTAATTCATTCTTTCTTGTGATACTTGTTTCCTTTCTCAAAGCATCCCAACAATGATCTCATGTTGCTAGTTGTGATGTATTTGATGGTTGTGTGGTAGGAATTCATTTATATACAATAAGACCATATCTAGCCATGTGCTATGCTTCCAAGAAAATATCTTATTGGTATATGTATGAATTCCTTTTGGATATCTTATTCCTTCGTGTTGTAACTATGTCGGGTGTACATCCTTCTTTGTAGACATATATCATCATGATTTCGTCTACCTAGAACCTTAAACATCTGAGAGAAATTACATCTCTAGATGATATCCTTTCTTTCACATCCACCTTGTCTTTCTTATGTTATTTCTTTGGTGGCTACGTGAAAGTTTTTGTCTTGAGTGCGGGTCTTATCTCGTTGCATCTTGATGCACTCTTGTGTGGTGAAGATTATTTTCCTCATGCTTGTCTTTACGAGGCTTGCCATCTTTGGTATCCCTCGTCTTGATAAGGCCTTCTTTTTCCTTCTTCACCATGGGTTGTCGCAAGCCTTGCTATTAACACATATTTTAGTGAGCTTGTGAACCCATTTGTTTGTTGGATGTGTGTGGGGAGGACATGTCATGCACCGTGTGTCTCATTTATCCAAGACTATGTTGATGCTTAATGCTCATCCTTATTTTAGTCTTCTCAAGTGCTTTGCCATGACTCACACACATCATTTTGGTTGAGCCTATTCTTAGTTGCCTCTTTTACATGGTTGCTCAACCATTTGTTTGTTGCAAGTGCTAGGCTTTGTTTCCTATATGCTCACTTGCACTTGTTGTAAGTTTCTGTTGAATTTGGGGGAGTTATGATCCTATTTTGTAAACTTTATATTCAAATACAAAAATTCTTATGTGTGCACAAATCATGGGGAGCTCCTCTAGTCTCTTTAGAACACTCCTTTGCTCATATCATAATATCCTTTGATTGCTTGCTCCAATTGGTATGTTTTGACTGCTTCATTGCTTGTGTCTCTCTTTGTTATGTCTTTATGGCATATCATTCTTTAGCAATCTTTGTGCCTCAGTATATTTTGTGTTCCTCCAAGTATTTACCTTTGGGTATGTGTATTGCATTCCACTCTCTTGTGGAGAAATACACAATTTATGGAGGACCACAATTTATATTGGCCTTCTTAGATTTTCGCCCATTTTGGCAATCGATGCCAATGGGGGAGAAGTTCCAGAGAGTTTTGTGGAGAAGTTTAGAGAGTTATCTCCTCTTGCTTTGGTTTTGTTCCTTAGCTTTTGCATCTCATTCGCATGCACTATTGGTTGTTGCATTGCATGATGATGCATAATTCCTTATATAAACTCTCTTGAAAGTGATTGTCATCAATTACCAAAATGGGGAGATTGAAAGAACATGCGATGCCCCATGTTTGGTTTTGTAATTGATGACAATCTCTATGGACTAATGGTTGCCTTGAGTTATATTTGAAGGTTTTGTCCATAGGCTTTTCTTGAAGTCTATGTGTTGGTTTCAAGGAGTTTATGAGTTGACCAAGGTGCTATTAAGGAATTATCCAAAGATTGGTCATGTGAGTGTTGAGCTTATTGCAAGCATGTCTTGAAGAAAAAGATTGTGTGATCATTCATGTTTACCATCAAGACATCATCCAAATGAAGAGAGTTGGAAAGATTCAAGGTTGATCAAGACTAAGTCAAGAGTGAATCAAGTTGATCAACTCACAAAGCGTAGAAGATGTACCGAGAGGGATCAAGTGATCCCATGGTATGGTAAGCATTGTCCATTGCACTTTGTGTACTAACCCATGGTCTATGTGAGAGTTCTATGTGGGGTTAGGTATGTGTCCATGGGCTTGCGTCAAGAGGAAGATATTATACAACCCATGGAAAGGATGACATCAAGTGGTGATCGTCATCATGATTGCTGTGTGCAAGTTCAAGTGGAGCATCACGAAGAGATCAAGTGCTTGAATCTTGCCATCCTTTGTGGTGTCAATGGACTTGTGAAGATGTGCCGAAGAGTGGCTCACCCATAGTGGACTATGGGGGAGCAATCATCTAGTCTTCATCGAGCCAACGCAATCAAGAAAGGTGGTCCATCTTGAGGGAGTCAAGATCGTCATCATCTAGCTCAAGTGGACCATGTGCAAGGCAAAGGTTTGCCCTTGATAGGTTTAATATTTTACCGGTCTCGTGGTGGTAGTAGGGAGACCGGGTTATATGATCGTTTGCCGTACTATCAAGGGGGGCTCTCACATTGGTAGCTTGATCGTATCGTTAGTAGAGAGCTCAAACCCTTGCATCCTTGCATCATGTTTCTTGGTTCTTGTTTGGTTCTCTTTGTGAGTCTTGGAGCTTATGGTCATCTTGATGACAAGCTTGAGTTCATCGAAAACGGAGTTCACATGCGTCTTCTATGATGTTTTCGGTGTTGGAGGTTTTACCAGTATTATCCGAGGAAGGGTTCTCACCATTTTCCTTTGGGACTTTTCTCATTTTCTTCTTATTGGTATTTCTTTCAAGATTGTGTTAGCCCTTGTCGCTAGCTTTCCAACAAACTTGGTTTCATCGAATTCGGAGTCCGTTTGCAAAAGTTGTGGTTGTTTTGGTAAAGGCTGCAGCGGTACTACCGCGACTAGAGCGGATGTAATTTTTTACTACCGCTCCAGAGCAGTACTACCGCGGCTCCTAAGCGGTAGTACCGCTCCGGACCAAAATCTCGTGTTTTGCTCAGCGGAAGTAGGCACATAAGTATTTTTTTAGTACCGCTCGCAAGCAGTAGTACCGCTACCTTTTGCGGTAGTACCGTGAGGTCGAGTGGTAGTACCGTGAGGACGAGCGGTACTACCGCTCCGACGGTTCTTCTGGCCTTTTTGCCTCCTCGCTGTTGTGTTTCAAGGGGTACTACCGCCCTAGCGGTAGTATCGCTCCTTGGAGCGGTAGTACCGCTCTGTGCGGGCTGTGAGCATAACGGTTGGATTCGGGAGCTCCTATAAAAGGGGGTCTTCTTCCCCATTCAACCTTATCCTTTGAGCTCGTGTTCTTCCCCCATTGTTGACCTTCTTCGAGCTTGCTAACTCTCAATCCCTCCAATGATTCTTGCTAGTTCTTGAGGGAAAAGAGAGAGGAGATCTAGATCCACGTTTCCACCAATCACTTTCTCCTCTAAGTGAGGGGAACCCATTGGATCTAGATCTTGGAGTTCTTCGTGTTCTTCTTTCGTTCTTCCTCTCATTTTCCTCCCTAGCATTAGTTGCTTTGGTGGGATTTGGGAGAGAAGGACTTGGGCACTCCGTGTGCCCTTGCCATTGCATTTGGTGCATCGGTTTGAGTTCTCCACGTGATACGTGGAAGTTACGAGTTGAGAAGCTTATTACTCTTGGGTGCTTGGTGCCCTTGAGCTTGTTCCTCTTGGGTGCTTTGGCGCCCTAGACGGTTGGTGGTGCTTGGAGCTCAATCATTGTGGTGTAAAGCTCCGGGCAAGCGTCGGGGTCTCCAATTAGGTTGTGGAGATCGCCCCGAGCAATTTGACGGGTACCGGTGACCGCCCCCAAGGGTTGCCAAAGTGTACGGGTTCGGTGACCGCCCCCAAGGGTTGCCATTTGTACGGGTTCGGTGACCGCCCTTAAGGGTCCCTTAGTGGAATCACGTGTGACATTCCAAAAAAATTTAGTTGGTTTTCTTCAAAAACTTTATTAGTTTTGTAGAAGGTCATTTAAACCCTTCCAAAAATCTCTCTCTCAAAACTTTTTCCCCTTTGGCAAGGTTTTTATTTTTGGCATCTTCTTCAACCCTGGTGTTGGTTATTAAAAACCTTTCTTCTGTTTGCCCTCTTCTCAAATTTAATTTTTGGGATTTATTTTCTTTTAAAAAGAAAACCCTAGGAATTTTGGGTCTTCTCTTATATTGAAACTACCCATGGTTTTACCATGCCTCATGTGGTAAACCCTTTCAAAATCACTCCTTCCATTTTGGGGCAATCCAAATATTCTATCCCAACAGGTCCAACTCATTTTTGGATTTTGTTTCATTTATTTCTTTCCCCAAAACAATTCTGTCCATTATTTTGAGCCTAGGTGATTTGCAAAGCAAGTACCTAAATGCCTTTGAGTTTTGATCTCAAACCAACTCCTCTGGATGGTCCTTGGTAACCACAACCTAGAACCATTAAGATCCACTCTTCTTCTTTTCAAAATTTTCAAATTTCAGTCTCTGCAAGTTTGGACCAGATTTGTCAAATTTGGTGAAATTCATATCTCCTCTTCTCCAAAAATTCCACCAAAATTCAGGCAGCCCCCAGATGCAATGAGAGGCCACCCCACCAAAAATCAGCTCAAGGAGAACCTCCCACACACCAGAATCATTCTGTCGAACACCTGGCCAGCACTGTTACTATGCACATTCAGTAAATTCAGAAAGTTCAGAGAAGTTCAGTGTCGTTCCTTGTCAGTGTTCAGTCACCTGTCAACTGTGCGCCTGGCGCGTTGCGCACGGCCCTTCCTCCCTGTCCAGAGCGCCGCACGCGCACTTGGCTGGTTCCTGGCGTCGGTGGCACCCTGGCCCATCTGCGCCGGCGTCTTCTGCGGCGTCGGGACCTCCCGTGGCGGCCGACAGGGGGCACCCTGCGGCACAACGCCGTTCGGCACCGCCCACGCCACCTGGGAGCTCCGCGTGGCCGTCTCCCTTGCCAGCGCACGCCTGCAGCACCGTCGCCGTGGCCTGGCACGCACAGGGCGCGCCCTCTGCCGCCGACGTGCCGCACGGCCGTTCCGTTGGGGACAGGCCGTAACCGCCCCTGCCTTGCTGAGTTAGGCACCAGGATGGAACCAATACTCCGTCTAGACAATGCTCAAGCCCCTAAACCAACCGTCCAGCCCCAGCACCGCCGTAATCGCTCGCCGGACTTATCCCGTTCACGGCAACCGCCTCGGGCCGGCTATAAATAGCGCCTCCGAGCTCGCTCTCGACCCCGCACATCTCCACCACCTCACTAGACCCCGCCCAGCCATTTGGAAGAGCCTCGAGGGCCCTTCCTCCTCAACTCCGCCACCTCCGTCCGCTTGGGCTCCGCAGCGTTCTCTCCGTGAGAGCTCCTCCACCGCCCTAGACTTGCCCGTAGCCTCATGACACCTCTAGGAGACTAACCCCCACTCCAATTTGACCCCAGCAACTCTCTCCGACGAGGCCCACGACTACCCGAACCACCGTCCGCCGGAGCAAGGGCAACCTTCAACGTGGTGCTCGCCGGTGACCACCACCACCACCCACCGTCGCGGAAGGATGCACTGAGCACAGAGGTACCACCCGATCCCCCTGCCTCGCCGTGGATCGCCATCGGCGACCACCGCGGCTCTTGGGCGCCGACGAGCTCTGCCGCCTCGTTTAAATATTCAAACCTGACGGGTGGGACCCGCCCGTCAGCCTCTCTGTTTTTTTTCGAACCGTTTTCTGAAAGCGTATTCTGGCAAATACACTTTCTAATCCGAATCGTTTTCTGGACTTTTTTGCTTAGCCCCCTGAGAGTTTTCTGTTTCATTACAGAAAGGTCCTTGGACCAAAACTCTTATATCTTTTAAACAGAAAAGGATTTTTGAGTAATTCTTTTTCTGTCCTCTTCAAAATTTTGTCTAGTTTTTTATCAGATTTATTTGAAAAATATTTGGAATATTTTTGAGCACCCCATGGTATTTACGTTAGTGCGTGTATTTTTGTATACCGTAGATACCGAAGGAGGTGACGGAACCGCGAACTTCACCGAGCTAGGCCCCGACTACTCTGAACCAGGCAAGCATGTTTGAACTTTCGATATGATGAGTGTTTGGGCATGTTTGCATTAAGTAGTTTCATGGCATGTTCATGAGCATCTCGATGAAAGTTATAATCACGTGAAAAGTTGAGGCAAGTGAGTTTCGGAAATCCATGAGTTGATGGAAATGAGTTTGCATGGCCATGAGTTGGCATGGGAATGGGTAAGATGGCAGTGTTGTAGCATGCCAGTCTTATGCCAGATTATTTGACTCCAGTGTTAGCATGTATCAGTCCAGTTCCCGTCCATTTCTCCCTTCCGTACTACCGCAAGGGATATGGCTTAGTAAGTTGCAAACCGCTTTCCTGGTACACACCAAATCGAGAGGCCGGGATGAGGGTTCCATGGCCCTGGATTAAAGCCTATCATCCGGTCAGGGGGCATGGGTGTTTCCGGTTGGGACCGAGAGGGGGGCACCCCTTAGAGCGCGCGTACATAAATTTGATCCCATGCTATTCGATATTGTGATCTCCCCGTCTCAAAGGTTTTCTTGAACGATGTCTAGGGTGATCCCTGACACCGTGAGGTTGGATGGGTGTGTACTGGTTAGCTGTGTTTCTTCCGAAATACCGTAAACGGAACTAGTCCTTTGTGACTGTGGAAATCCGTTGGCTGTGGGTTTTCTAGTACAAACTCTGCAGAGTCAATAATTCCTTTGAATCATCTTATCCATATCCAAGTTCTGTGTTTATCTTATCTTGTCAAGAGACAGTCTTGGTGACAAAAACTCTGGTGAGCCACATGAGTATTAAGTCCGGTTAACGTTTATTCCTGTGAATGGACTAACCTGTTATTTATCACGTGTTGAATATTTACCGGTGAGCATAAATTCTTGCAAGTTATGAATAATGAATTTAAGCCCTTTTTGCGATGTCGCTCAGACGTCCGACTGCGGCATTGCTATTTATTTACTTTTGATATAAGCCCTTTCTGCGATGTCGCTCAGACGTCCGACTGTGGCATTGTTATTTATTTACTTTTGATATAAGCCCTTTCTGCGATGTCGCTCAGACGTCCAACTGTGGCATTCTTATTTATTTACTTTTGATATAAGCCCTTTCTGCGATGTCGCTCAGACGTCCGACTGTGGCATTGTTATTTATTTACTTTTGATATAAGCCCTTTCTGCGATGTCGCTCAGACGTCCGACTCGGCATTGTTATTTATTTACTTTTGATATAAGCCCTTTCTGCGATGTCGCTCAGACGTCCGATCGCGGCATTGTTATTTATTTAGTTTTGATATAAGCCCTTTCTGCGATGTCGCTCGACGTCCGATCGTGGCATTGTTATTTATTTACTTTTGATATAAGCCCTTTCGTGATGTCGCCGACGTCCGATCGTGGCATTGTTATTTATTTACTTTTGATATAAGCCCTTTCTGCGATGTCGCTCAGACGTCCGACTGCGGTATTGTTATTATTTACTTACGATGCAAGCCCTTTCTGTGATGTCGCTCCGACGTCCGACTGTGGCACGCATGTCTTTGTTGGAAATATGCCCTAGAGGCAATAATAAATTAGTTATTATTATATTTCCTTGTTCATGATAACCGTTTATTATCCATGCTATAATTGTATTGATAGGAAACTCAGATACATGTGTGGGTACATAGACAACACCATGTCCCTAGTAAGCCTCTAGTTGACTAGCTCGTTAATCAATGGATGGTTACAGTTTCCTGACCATGGACATTGGATGTCATTGATAACGGGATCACATCATTAGGAGAATGATGTGATGGACAAGACCCAATCCTAAGCCTAGCACAGATCGTAGTTCAGTATGCTAAAGCTTTTCTAAATGTCAAGTATCATTTCCTTAGACCATGAGATTGTGCAACTCCGGATACCGTAGGAATGCTTTGGTGTACCAAACGTCACAACGTGAATCGGGTGGCTATAAAGGTGCATTACAGGTATCTCCGAAAGTGTCTGCATGGGTTGGCACGAATCGAGACTGCGATTTGTCACTCCGTGTGACGGAGAGGTATCTCTGGGCCCACTCGGTAGGACATCATCATAATGTGCACAATGTGACCAAGGGGTTGATCACGGGATGATGTGTTACGGACGAGTAAAGAGACTTGTCGGTAACGAGATTGAACAAGGTATCGGATACCGACGATCGAATCTCGGCAAGTACAATGCCGCTAGACAAAGGGAATTGTATACGGATCGATTGAGTCCTTGACATCGTGGTTCATCCGATGAGATCATCGTGGAACATGTGGAGTCAACATGGGTATCCAGATCCGCTGTTGGTTATTGACCGGAGAACATCTCGGTCATGTTCAGATGGTTCCCGAACCCGTAGGGTCTACACACTTAAGGTTCGATGGCGCTTAGGGTTATAAAGGAAGTTTGTATGTGGTTACCGAATGTTGTTCGGAGTCCCGGATGAGATCCCAGACGTCACGAGGAGTTCCGGAATGGTCCGGAGGTAAAGATTTATATATAGGAAGTCTTATTTTGGTCGCCCGAAAAGTTTCACGCATTATCGATATTGTACCGGAGTGCCGAAGGGGTCCGGGGTCCACTGGGGTCCACCTGCCCGGGGGCACATGGGCTGTGGGGTGCGCCCTGGCCCATATGGGCCAAGGGCACCAGCCCCAAGAGGCCCATGCGCCAAGGAGACTTGGGGAGGGAAGAGTCCAAAGGGGGGAAGGCACCTCCGAGGTGCCTTGGGGAGGATGGACTCCTCCCCTCTTGGCCGCACCCTTCCTTGGAGGAAGGGGCAGGCTGCCCTCCCCTCTCTTGCACCTATATATAGTGGAGGGGAGGGAGGGGAAGCCACACCTGAGTCCCTGGCACCTCCCTCCCTCCCGTGACACGTCCACCTCTCCCGCAGGTGCTTGGTGAAGCCCTGCGGGATTGCCACGCTCCTCCACCACCACCACGTTGTTGTGATGCTGCTGGATGGAGTCTTCCTCAACCTCTCCCTCTCTCCTTGCTGGATCAAGGCATGGGAGACGTCACCGGGCTGTACGTGTGTTGAACACGGAGGTGCCGTCCGTTCGGCACTAGGATCTCCGGTGATTTGGATCACGACGAGTACGACTCCTTCAACCCCGTTCTCTTGAACGCTTTCGCTTAGCGATCTACAAGGGTATGTAGATGCACTCTCCTTCCCGTCGTTGCTAGTCTCTCCATGGATAGATCTTGGTGACACGTAGGAAATTTTTGAATTTCTGCTACGTTCCCCAACAGTGGCATCATGAGCTAGGTCTATGCATAGTTTCTATGCACGAGTAGAACACAAGTTGTTGTGGGCGTTGATTTTGTTCAATATGCTTGCCGTTACTAGTCCAATCTTGTTTCGACGGTATTGTGGGATGAAGCGGCCCGGACCGACCTTACACGCACTCTTCGTGAGACAGGTTCCACCGATCGACATGCACTTGGTGCATAAGGTGGCTAGCGGGTGCCGCCTCTCCACTTTAGTTGGATCGAATGCGATGAAAAGGGTCCTTATGAAGGGTAAATAGCAATTGACATATCACGTTGTGGTTTTATGTAGGTAAGAAACGTTCTTGCTAGAAACCCATAGCAGCCATCAGAAACATGCAAACAACAATTAGAGGACGCCTAACTTGTTTTTGCAGGGTATGCTATGTGAAGTGATATGGCCAAGAAGAATGTGATGAATGATATGTGATGTATGAGATTGATCATGTTCTTGTAATAGGATCACGACTTGCATGTCGATGAGTATGACAACCGGCAGGAGCCATAGGAGTTGTCTTTATTTATTGTATGACCTGCGTGTCATTAAACAACGCCATGTAATTACTTTACTTTATTGCTAACCGTAGCCATAGTAGTAGAAGTAATAGTTGGCGAGACAACTTCATGGAGACATGATGATGGAGATCATGATGATGGAGATCATGGTGTCATGCCGATGCGATGATGATCATGGAGCCCGAAGATGGAGATCAAAGGAGCAAAATGATATTGGCCATATCATGTCACTGTTTGATTGCATGTGATGTTTATCATGTTTATGCATCTTATTTGCTTAGAACAACGGTAGTAAATAAGATGATCCTCATTAAAATTTCAAGAAAGTGTTCCCCTAACTGTGCACCGCTATAAAGTTCGTCGCTTCAAGCACCACGTGATGATCGGGTGTGATAGATTCTTACGTTCACATACAACGGGTGTAAGCCAGATTTACACACGCGGAACACTTAGGTTAACTTGACGAGCCTAGCATGTACAGACATGGCCTCGGAACACAAGAGACCAAAAGGTCGAGCATGAGTCGTATGGTAGATACGATCAATATGAAGATGTTCACCGATGATGACTAGTCCGTCTCACGTGATGATCGGACACGGCCTAGTTGACTCGGATCATGTAATCACTTAGATGACTAGAGGGATGTCTATCTGAGTGGGAGTTCATGAGATGAACTTAATTATCCTGAACATAGTCAAAAGATGTTTGCAAATTATGTCGTAAGCTCGCGCTTTAGTTTCACTGTTTAGATATGTTCCTAGAGAAAATATAGTTAAAAGTTGACAGTAGCGAATATGCGGACAGTAGAAAGCTTATGTCCTTAATGCACCGCTCGGTGTGCTGGACCTCGAACATGGTCTGTGGATGTTGCGAACATATGACACACACGTTTTGATAACTACGTGATAGTTCAGTAATGTTAAACGGTTTAGAATTGAGGCACCAAAGACGATTTTGAAACGCCGCGGAACATATGAGATGTTTCGAGGGCTGAAATTGGGATTTCAGGCTCGTGCGCACGTCAAGAGGTATAAGACCTCCGACGAGTTTTCTAGCCTACAAACTAAGGGAGAAGATCTCAATCGTTGAGCTTGTACTCAGATTGTCTGGGTACAACAATCACTTGAATCGAGTGGGAGTTAATCTTTAAGATGAGATAGTGATGTTTCTCCAAAGACATTGACACCAAGCTACTAGAGCTTCGTGATGAACTATAACATATCAGGGATAGTAATGATGATCCTTGAAGTGTTCGCGATGTTTGACACCGCGAAAGTAGAAGTCAAGTAGGAGCATCAATTGTTGATGGTTGGTAAAACCACTAGTTTCAAGAAGGGCAAGGGCAACAAGGGATACTTCATGAAACCGCAAAACAGTTGCTGCTCTAGTGAAGAAACCCAAGGTTGAACCCAAACCCGAGACTAAGTGCTTCTGTAATGAGAGGAACGGACACTGAAGCGGAACCACCCTAGATACTTGGTATATGAGAAGGCTGGCAAGGTCGATAGAAGTATATTGGATATACATTATGTTAATGTATACTTTACTAGTACTCCTAGTAGCACCAGGGTATTAGATACCGGTTAGGTTGCTAAGTGTTAGTAACTCGAAATAAAAGCTACGGAATAAACGGAGACTAGCTAAAGGTGAGCCGACGATATGTGTTGGAAGTGTTTCCAAGGTTGATGTGATCAAGCATCGCACGCTCCCTCTACCATCGAGATTGGAGTTAAACCTAAATAATTGTTATTTGGTGTTTGCGTTGATCATAGACATGATTGGATTATGTCTATCGCAGTACGGTTATTCATTTAAGGAGAATAATGGTTACTCTGTTTATTTGAATAATACCTACAATGGTCTTACACCTAAAATGAATGGTTTATTGAAATCTCGATCGTAGTGATACACATTTTCATGCCAAAAGATATAAGATAGTAATGATAGTACCACCTGCTTGTGGCACTGCCATTTGAGTCATATTGGTATAAAACGCATGAAGAATCTCCATGTTGATGGATCTTTGGACTCACTCGTTTTTTAAAAGGGTTGAGACATGCGAACCATGTCTATTGGTGTATACGCATGAAGAAACTCCATGCAGATGGATCGTTTGGACTCACTTGATGTTGAATCATTTGAGACATGCAAATCATACCACATGGACAAGATGACTGAAAAGCCTCGGTTTCAGCAAGATGGAACAAGAAAGCAACCTGTTGGAAGTAACACATTTTGATGTGTGCAGTCCAATGAGTGCTGAGGCATGCAGTGAATATCGTTATGTTCTTACTTCACGGATGATTTAAGTAGATACTGAGTGTATTTACTTGATGAAACACAAGTCTGAATTATTGAATGGTTCAAGTAATTTCAGAGTGAAGTTAAAGATCATCGTGACAAGAGGATAAAATGCCTATGATATGATCATAGAGATGAGTATCTGAGTTACGAGCTTTGGCACGCTATTAAGACATTGTGGAAATTGTTTCACAATAAATACCGCCTGGAACACCATAGTGTGATGGTGTGTCCGAACATCATAGTTGCACCCTATTAGATATGGTGCGTACCATGATGTCTCTTATCGAATTACCACTATCGTTCATGGGTTAGGCATTAGAGACAACCGCACTCACTATAATAGGGCACCACGCAATTCCGTTGAGCCGGCACCGTTTGAACTATGGTTTGGAGAAACCTAAGTTGTCGTTTCTTAAAAGTTTGGGGCTGCGACGCTTATGTGAAAAAGTTTCAGGATGATAAGCCCGAACCCAAAACGGATAAATACATCTTCATAGGACACCCAAAACAGTTGGGTATACCTCCTATCTCAAGATCCGGAAACGAAAGTAATTGTTTCTAGAAACGGGTCCTTTCTCGAGGAAAAGTTTCTCTCGAAAGAATTGAGTGGGAGGATGGTGGAGACTTGATGAGGTTATTGAACCATCACTTCAACTAGTGTGCAGCAGGGCACAGGAAGTTGTTCCTGTGGCGCCTACACCAATTGAAGTAGAAGCTTATGATAGTGATCATGAAGTTTCGGATCAAGTCACTACCGTACCTCGTAGGGTGACAACGATGCGTACTACTTCAGAGTGGTACAATAATCATGTCTTGAAGGTCATGTTGCTAGACAACAATGAACCTACGAGCTATGGAGAAGCAATGGTGGGCCCATATTCCAACAAATGGTTAGAAGCCATGAAATCCGAGATAGGATCCATGTATCAGAACAAAGCATGGACTTTGGTGGACTTGCCCGTTAGGCAAGCCATTGAGATAAATGGATCTTTAAGAAGAATACGGACGTGGACGGTAATGTCACCGTCTATGAAGCTCGACTTGTGGCGAAGAGTTTTTCACAAGTTCAAGGAGTTGACTATGATGAGATTTTCTCATCCGTAGCGATGCTTAAGTCCGCCGGAATCATGTTAGCATTAGCTGCATTTATGAAATCTGGCAGATGGATGTCAAAACGAGTTTCCTTACCAGTTTTCGTAAGGAAAGGTTGTATGTGATACAATCATAAAGTTTTTGTCGATCCTAAGGATGCTAAAAGGTATGCTGGCTCCGGCGATCCTTCTAAGGACTGGAGTAAGCATCTCGGAGTTGGAATGTGCGCTTTGATGAGATGATCAAAGATTTTGGGTTTATACAAAGTTTATGAGAAACTTGTATTTCCAAAGAAGTGAGTGGGAGCACTATAGAATTTCTGATGAGTATATGTCGTTGACATATTGATGATCAGAAATGATGAAGAATTTTCTGTAAAGCATATAGGGTTATTTTAAAAGTGTTTTTCAAGTGAAAACCTGGATTAAGCTACTTAAACATTGAGCATCAAGATCTATGAGGATAGATCAAAAACGCTAAATGGTATTTTCAAATGAGCACATACCTTGACATGATCTTGAAGGTGTTCAAGATGGATCAGTCAAAGAAGGAGTTCTTGCCTGAGTTGTAAGGTATGAAGTTAAGAGTTAAAGCTTGACCACGGCAGAAAAGAGAGAAAGGACGAAGGTCGTCCCCTATGCTTTAGACGTAGGCTCTATAGTATGCTATGCTGTGTACCGCACCGAAGTGTGCCTTGCCATGAGTCACAAAGGGTACAAGAATGATCCAGAATGGGGATCATTGGACAACGGTCAAAATTGTCCTTGGAGTAAATAAGGACATGTTTCTCGATTATGGAGGTGATAAAGAGTTCGCGTAAAGGGTTACGTCGATGCAAGCTTTGACACCTATCCGAATGACTCTGAATAGCAAACCGGATACGTATAGTGGAGCAACCATTTGGAATAGTTTCAAATGGAGCGTGGAAGCAGCATTTATAATATGACCTAGAAATTTGCAAAGCACACACGGATCTGAAAGGTTCAGATCCGCTGACTAAAACCTCTCTCACAAGCAAAACATGATCAAACCCGTAACTCATTGAGTCTTAATCACATGATGATGTGAACTAGTAAACTCTTTGGATGTTGGTCACATGGCGATGTGACCTGTGAGTGTTAATCACATGGCGATGTGAACTAGATTATTGACTCTAGTGCAAGTGGGAGACAGTTGGAAATATACCTAGAGGCAATAATAAATTAGTTATTATTATATTTCCTTGTTCATGATAATCGCTTATTATCCATGCTATAATTGTATTGATAGGAAACTCAGATACATGTGTGGGTACATAGACAACACCATGTCCCTAGTAAGCCTCTAGTTGACTAGCTCGTTAATCAATAAATGGTTACGGTTTCCTGACCATGGACATTGGATGTCATTGATAACGGATCACATCATTAGGAGAATGATGTGATGGACAAGACCCAATCCTAAGCCTAGCACAGATCGTGTAGTTCAGATGCTAAAGCTTTTCTAAATGTCAAGTATCATTTCCTTAGACCATGAGATTGTGCAACTCCGGATACCGTAGGAATGCTTTGGGTGTACCAAATGTCGAACGTAATCGGGTGGCTATAAAGGTGCATTACAGGTATCTTCGAAAGTGTCTTGGGTTGGCACGAATCGAGACTGGATTTGTCACTCCGTGTGACGGAGAGGTATCTCTGGCCCACTCGGTAGGACATCATCATAATGTGCACAATGTGACCAAGGGGTTGATCACGGGATGATGTGTTACGGACGAGTAAAGAGACTTGCCGTAACGAGATTGAACAAGGTATCGGATACCGACGATCGAATCTCGGGCAAGTACAATGCCGCTAGACAAAGGGAATTGTATACGGGATCGATTGAGTCCTTGACATCGTGGTTCATCCGATGAGATCATCGTGGAACATGTGGGAGTCAACATGGGTATCTAGATCCCGCTGTTGGTTATTGACCGGAGAACGTCTCGGTCATGTCTGCATGGTTCCCGAACCCGTAGGGTCTACACACTTAAGGTTCGATGACGCTATGGTTATAAAGGAAGTTTGTATGTGGTTACCGAATGTTGTTCGGAGTCCCGGATGAGATCCCAGACGTCACGAGGAGTTCCGGAATGGTCCGGAGGTAAAGATTTATATATAGGAAGTCTTATTTTGGTCGCGGAAAAGTTTCACAGATTATCGGTATTGTACCGGAGTGCCGAAGGGGTCCGGGGTCCACCGGGGCGGGGGGTCCACCTGCCTGGGGCCACATGGGCTGTAGGGGGTGCGCCTTGGCCCATATGGTCCAAGGGCACCAGCCCCAAGAGGCCCATGCGCCAAGGAGACTTGGGGAGGGAAGAGTCCAAAGGGGGGAAGGCACCTCCGAGGTGCCTTGGGGAGGATGGACTCCTCCCCCTCTGGCCGCACCCCTTCCTTGGAGGAAGGGAAAGGCTGCGCCCCCCCTCTCTTGCACCTATATATAGTGGAGGGAGGAGGAAGCCACACCGAGTCCCCTGCACCTCCCTCCCTCCGTGACACCTCCTCCTCTCCCGCAGGTGCTTGGCGAAGCCCTGCGGGATTGCCATGCTCGTCCACCACCACCACGCTGTTGTGCTGCTGCTGGATGGAGTCTTCCTCAACCTCTCCCTCTCTCCTTGCTGGATCAAGGCATGGGAGACGTCACCGGGTTGTACGTGTGTTGAACGCGGAGGTGCCGTCCGTTCGGCACTAGGATCTCCGCTGATTTGGATCACGACGAGTACGACTCCTTCAACCCCGTTCTCTTGAACGCTTCCGCTTAGCGATCTACAAGGGTATGTAGATGCACTCTCCTTCCCCTCATTGCTAGTCTCTCCGTGGATAGATCTTGGTGACACGTAGGAAATTTTGAATTTCTGCTACGTTCCCCAACAGTCTTTTCTTTCAGTATAAGCCCTTTATGTGATGTCGCTTAGACGCCCGACTGCGGCATGTTTTACTTATTTGTTCACCCTTCAAGGTGTCGCTTCAGACACCCGATCGGTTTTCAGTTTATTTTTATTGGGTTTTCGAGCGGACTACCGCCGACTCCCTTTTTACTTACCTTGTTATACTGATTTGAATGTGCATTGTTAAATTACTCATGACGCATTCATGCATGCATTTATTATATCTATTGTCCGAACTGTCTTGCGAGTACTTTCAAAGTACTCACCTGGCTTGTTGATTTGGCCAGATGCTGACGAAGGCGATCTCATGGATGAAGAGTTCGATAGCGAGTCCGACGCCTAGAGGAGTCCCAGTCAGTCTCGTGCGACCCTGGATTTGGTCATTGTATTATATCCGCTTCCGCTACCCAAATGAATTCATCGAGCCTCACCTCGACGCTCGATGAGCCGCCAGTTTAGTAGTCTTATTATCCACTCCACTGTGATATTCCATCACCACTTTTAATTCGAGTCAGTAGTAAACCACCCTACACCATGGTGTCATATCCGCCATTATGTATAATTATTGGCGCGCTTGTAATAATTTGTTGAGCAACCTCAGCCCGACCCTGTAATATATTATATGCTACTGGCTTATTGTATCAAGATTTTGTCTACCAGTTTTGGAGGATTTTTCCTCATACTGGAGTTAAAAGATCGGTTTCTCAATAAGAGTTTTATTGGGAAAAACCGGTCGTGACATCACGGCATTTTGCATTGTGCGAGGGCGTGAGGAGATTACGGTGGCCCTAGTGGCTTCTTGGGGAGCATTGTGCCTCCACACCGCTCCAAACGGAGATTAGCATCCGCAAGGGTGTGAACTTCGGGATACATCATCGTCTCCGTGTACCTCGGTTATCTCTTACCCGAGCCCTTTACTTATGGACTTTACTTTGTGATAGCCATATTGTTTCTTGTCATATATCTTGCTATCACTTAGTTGTTTATCTTGCTTAGCATAAGTTGTTGGTGCACATAGGTGAGCCTAGTTGTTGTAGGTTTTGTGCTTGACAAATTAACCGCTAGGTTTATTCCGCATTTGTTCAAGCCTAAATCGTAATTATTTTAAAAGCGCCTATTCACCCCCCTCTAGGCGACATCCACGATCTTTCAATTGGTATCAGAGCCTCGTCTCTCTTTGTTAGGCTTAACTGCCTAGAGAGTAAAGATGTCGACTAGGGGATTAGGATTCTCTGACACTCTTAGTTTCGATGGCACAAATTTTGATGTTTGGGTAATCCGCATGCTTAATCTCTTTAGGGTCATGGACCCAAATTTAGAGCGAATTGTAGATATGGGTTTTTCTCCTCCAAAGGCTCCCCAAAGATTATCTTTAGAGGATGAGAAAAACTCTTATCTCAATGCTCAAGCTTCCAATGTGCTTTTCGATGCTTTGAGCAATGTAGTTATATTTCAACTCATGCCGTTCCGAGATGCTCGTGAGTTGTGGACGAAGCTTCAAGATAAATATGGTGTGTCCAAGATTTGTGGGGATGATTGTTCTCCCTCCACCTCCGGTCGTATAGTCTTCTCAACTTATTCTACTTCACCTACATGTGGTTTTCCACAAGGTAATGATATGGTGAGTAGTGTTGGTCATTGCAATGATGATAGTATGCTTATTGTGGATGATCCTTCATCACTATATTATTGCAATGCTCCTTCTTTGGGCTTTAACACTTCGAGCACTCCAAACGTTTCACATGCTTGTGTTGATAGTCCTTGCATATCATGTAGAAATTGCTTGACTAAATCTCATGATGATATGCTTGCTATGTCTTGTTGCCATGATAAAAATGCATCTATTTCCTCGAATTGTTGTGCTAACAATGTAGAGGAAACCCAACACTCCATGGAACAAGATGTGGTGTTTAATGGTGCCTCAAGGGATCCTACACCATCATCTATTGTTTTTTGCCTTATGGCTAAGGCGTCAAAGGTATCTCCTACTTTGTACCCCAATATGTTTCTTGATGATGATGTTGATGCTAATGATGATGAGGATAATGATGAAGAGAATGATAATGTTGCCACCTTAAAAACTAAGGGGGAAATGATTTTTAAAGCTCTTCATACAAATAAAATTGCTCGTTCCAACTTCATGGAAATAATGTCCATTGCCATTGATGGCAAGAAATACATTGAGGTGTTGGAATCTCATCTAGAGGAGCATGAGGTCACCATTGAGAAAATGGAAGCTCATGGGCGTGATTACGCAAATGAGATCGCGGAGCTATCTCAAGCTCTTGAACATGAACAAACCACCTCCGAATCCCTTGAGGAGACTTTTGCTCTAGAATTATCTAGAGTGAGGGAATCTCATGATAGAACTCTTGAGGTGGCCAATGATTTCAAAACTAAAAATGCTAAGCTTGAAGTTGCTCATGCTAGACTCCTTGAGGACTTTGAGCACCTCGAAAATGGCTCAAGGGTCATCAAGGGTGAGCTCATCAAACTCACTGAGTCTCATGCTCAACTTGAAGCTTCTTATTTAATAGAGCTTGCTAAGTTGCCCCATCCTATTGTCGTTAATGATGATGCTTGTTCTACTAACTCTATTACTTGTGAAGCATCCATTTTGAAGGAGAATGTTGAGCTACGAGCTCAACTTGAGTTGCTATCTAGCAATTATGGGAAATTGGAAGAAAGCCATGAAAAGCTCTCAAGCTCTCATGACGATCTTCTAGTATCCCATAATGTGCTAAATATAGCTCCTGAGGCCATGATTGCTAAGGTAACATCTAGTGAGCCTCATGTGGATACTAGCACTACTTCTAGTCAAAATAGTATATTGCCATGTGCTAGTCCTTGTAATTCATCTACTCACAATGTTGGTACATCTTGTGATGAATTGCTTTCCTTGCCTTGTTGCTCTAACGATGAAGCTTATACTTCCTCTAGTACTTGTGTTGAGACTAACCATGTAGAGGAAATCAAAGAGCTCAAGGCCCAAGTCACTTCTTTGAAGAAAGACTTGGAAAAGAGTCATCAAGGGAAATCCACACTCAACAATATCTTGAGTGTGCAAAAATCCCCCAATGACAAAGTTGGACTTGGATTCAACTCCAATAAGAAGAAGAAGTCCAAGATGAACAAAAGGAAGGGCCAAGAACAAGTCAAGAATTCGGCCAAGATTGTTTGCTTCAAGTGCAAAGTAGAAGGGCATCATGTTAGATCTTGCCCATTGAAGAAGAAGGCCATTATTGTCAAGCAACAAGGGAAGAGGGCACAAGTTCAATCTCATGCTCAACCTCAAGTTGAAGAAAGGCCTCTTCCCAAGAAGATCCAAGTTAATGCTTCTCTTGTTGAGAAATCAAGTGAGAAGAAAGTGAAGAGTAGACGTTGCTACTTATGTCGCGAGAAAGGCCACCTCGCTTCTTCATGCACTAGTGGTAACTTATCCAACCCAATTACTATTGATGATATCTATTCTCTTGGGAAGGATAAGGTCGGCAATGTGTTTGCCAAGTTTGTTGGTACTCAAAGTGGTGTCAAGAAAAGAACCATTTGGGTTTCCAAGCCTATTGTGACTAACCTCTTAGGACCCAACTTGGTTGGGGACCAACAAGCTCAAACTTGATCAATAGGTGTTGTTGGAGGGCATTGGAGACTTGGCTACATTATGAAGAATTAAGGGGACTTCATCATTCTTATTGTCTCAAGCCAAGTCAATTGGATTATCAAGTTTCTATCTTATATCCAATGTGCCTCATTGCGGTAACTTGTACTTAAATTGTTTACATTGAAAGTTACTTCCCCCCATGCATGTGTTGGTTTTGCTCCTTGCATGTGTTTGTATATGTTGTGCTTCCAACTTGCTTATCTTGAGCAATCAAGTATGTGTGTGTTGGTTTGCACATCATGTACGTGTGTGTCGTGCGTTGAGCCTTTTTGCTTCTTGTGTGTATCCTAGTTGGCTCGTGAGAGAGATTAATGGAACATCCCATTTTGGGGGAGTGATGTGCTTTGTGCACCTCACAATCCTATAAATGTGTGTACATGAGGAATACCATCTAGTATTGATATTACAAGATTATCTAGTCTCTAGGTGATATATCTCTCATGAGAAATTCAAATTCTAAAAATTCCATTGATTATCTTCTGTTGGATCCTCTTATTGCCTCTTGTTAAGTTCTTATTGGTATCACATTATGGGGGAGTAATATGCTATGTGCATATTACAATCCTAGAAAATGTGTACATTTGAGATAGTGTCTCCTAGAATTGATATTGTAAATTATATTGTTCCTAGGTGACAAGTTAGCTCTACAAGTGGCAATTTGCTTGTGTTTGTTGTGAAGATGATGTTGGATGTCCTTGTTATCTACCACCGGGATTTATTTTCAAATACTTCTTGTCTTTGACAATTGGTAGTCACTTATGTGTGGTAAAATTTGTTGATCATCTTTACTTTGGTTTTTGTCTTTATTTGCCTTTTCTCTTGCCAAGGTTTGTGTCAACTCCCGTTGTCTTCCCTACCACTTGTGGATCTTGTTTATTTCTTGTTCCTGTCTAGTGTTTTTTAGATATAGTGAAAGTGGTGATCCCACCTTGTGCATTTTGTATTCAAATGCAAATCCTATATAATGCACAACTCGTGGGGGAGCTATCCTATTTTCTTTAGAACACTCTATTGGGGAACGCTGCGAAAATTAAAATTTTCCTACGGTTTCACCAAGATCCATCTATGAGTTCATCTAAGCAACGAGTCATGGGAGATGCATCTACATACCACTTTGTAGATCATGAGCGGAAGCGCTCAAAAGAACGGGGTTGAGGTAGTTGTACACGCCGTGATCCAATCACCGGAGATCCTAGCGCCGAACGGACGGCACCTCCGCTGTTCAACACACGTGACGGTCAGCGTGGCGTCTCCTCCTTCTTGATCCAGCAAGGGGAAGGAGAGGTTGATGAAGATCCAGCAGCATGACGGCGTGGTGGTGGATGCAGCAGGATCCGCAGGGCTTCGCCAAGCGTCTGCGGGAGGAGGAGGTGTAGCAAGGGGAAGGAGGTGCCAAGATGCGGGTCTTGCTGCCCTTCCTCCCTCCACTATATATAGGGGCTAGGGGCGATGCCCCTTGGAGATCCCATCTAGATGGGGGGGCGGCCCCTTAGGGTTTCCAACCAGGGGGCGATGCCCCCTCGGGCAACGGCCCCTAGGGTTTCAACCAGGGGCGATGCCCCTGGGGCAACGGTCCCCTAGGGTTTCCAACCCTAGGCGCTTTGGGCCCTTGGGTGGGCGCACCAGCCCACCAGGGCTGGTTCCCACACCACTTCAGCCCATGGGGCCCTCCGGCATAGGTGGCCCCACCGGTGGACCCCGGACCTTCCGGTGGTCCCAGTTATAATACCGGTGACCCCAAAACTTTCCCGTGGCGAAACTGGACTTCCTATATATAAATCTTTACCTCCGGACCATTCCGAACTCCTCGTGACGTCCGGGATCTCATCCGGACTCAACAACTTTCGGTTACTGCATACTAATATCTCTACAACCCTAGCGCCACCGAACCTTATGTGTAGACCCTACGGGTTCGGAGATATCTGACATGACCGAGATGCCTCTCCGTCAATAACCAACAGCGGATCTGGATACCCATGTTGGCTCCCACATACTCCTCGATGATCTCATCGGATGAACCACGATGTCGAGGATTCAATCAAACCCGTATACAATTCCCTTTGTCAATCGGTATGTTATTTGCCCGAGACTCGATCGTCGGTATCCCAATACCTTGTTCAGTCTCGCTTACGGCAAGTCACTTTACTCATCAGAATGCATGATCCCGTGACTAACCACTTAGTCACTTTGAGCTCATTATGATGATGCATTACCGAGTGGTCCCAGAGATACCTCTCCGTCATACGGAGTGACAAATCCCAGCCTCGATCCGTGTCAACCCAATGTACACTTTCGGAGATACCTGTAGTGCACCTTTATAGTCACCCGATTCGCCAGACGTTTGGTACACCCAAAGCACTCTTACGGTATCCGGGAGTTACACGATCTCATGGTCTAAGGAAGAGATACTTGACATTGGAAAAGCTCTAGCAAAACGAACTACACAATCTTGTGCTATGCTTAGGATTGTCTTGTCCATCACATCATTCTCCTAATGATGTGATCCCATTGTCAATGACATCCAATGTCCATAGTCGAAACCATGACTATCTGTTGACCAACGAGCTAGTCAACTAGAGGCTCACTAGGGACATGTTATGGTCTATGTATTCACACGTGTATCACGATTTCCGGATAATACAGTTATAGCATGAATAAAAGACAATCATCATGAACAAAGAAATATAATAATAACACTTTTATTATTGCCTCTAGGGCATATTTCCAACAGTCTCCCACTTGCACTAGAGTCAATAATCTAGTTACATTGTGATGAATCGAACACCCATAGAGTTCGGTGTTGATCATGTTTTGCTCATGAGAGAGTTTAGTCAACGGATCTGCGACATTCAGATCCGTATGTACTTTGCAAATTTCTATGTCTCCATCCCTAACGCTTTCACGGATGGAGTTGAAGCGACGCTTGATGTGCTCTGGTCTTCTTGTGAAACCTGGGCTCCTTGGCAAGTGCAATAGCTCCAGTGTTGTCACAGAAGAGTTTGATCGGCCCCGACGCATTGGGTATGATTCCTAGGTCGGTGATGAACTCCTTCACCCAAATTGCTTCATGCGCTGCCTCCGAGGCTGCCATGTACTCCGCTTCACATGTAGATCCCGCCACGACGCTCGCTTGCAGCTGCACCAGCCATCGCTCCACCATTCAACATATACACGATCCGGTTTGTGACTTAGAGTCATCCAGATCTGTGTCGGCTAGCGTTGACGTAACCCGTTACTGACGAGCTCTTCGTCACCTCCATAAACGAGAAACATGTCCTTTGTCCTTTTCGTGTACTTCAGGATATTCTTGACCGCTGTCCAAAGGTTCCTTGCGGGATTACTTTGGTACCTTCCTACCAAACTTACGGCAAGGTTTACATCAGGTCTGGTACACATCATGGCATACATAATAGATCCTATGGCTGAGGCATAGGGATGACACTCATCTCTTCTTTATCTTTTGTCGTGGTCGGGCATTGAGCTGAGCTCAATCTCACACCTTGCAATCTGAGCAAGAACCCCTTCTTGGACTGATCCATTTTGAACTTCTTCAAAATCTTATCAAGGTATGTGCTTTGTGAAAGACCTATGAGGCGCCTCGATCTATCTCTATAGATCTTGATGCCTAATATATAAGCAGCTTCTCCAAGGTCCTTCATTGAAAAACACTTATTCAAGTAGGCCTTAATGCTGTCCAAGAATTCTATATCATTTCCCATCAAGTATGTCATCTACATATAATATGAGAAATGCTACAGAGCTCCCACTCACTTTCTTGTAAACACAGGCTTCTCCATAAGTCTGTAGAACCCAAACGCTTTGATCATCTCATCAAAGCGAATGTTCCAACTCCGAGATGCTTGCACCAGCCCATAAATGGATCGTTGGAGCTTGCATACTTTGTTAGCGTTCTTAGGATCGACAAAACCCTCCGGCTGCATCATATACAGCTCTTCCTTAAGATATCCGTTAAGGAACGCTGTTTTGACGTCCATCTGCAATATCTCATAATCATAGTATGCGCAATTGCTAACATGATTCGGACGGACTTAAGCTTCGCCACGGAGAGAAAGTCTCATCGTAGTCAATCCCTTGAACTTGCCGATAACCCTTAGCGACAAGTCGAGCTTTATAGATGGTGACATTACCATCCGCATCCGCCTTCCTCTTAAAGATCCATTTGTTTTCTATCGCTCGCCGATCATCGGGCAAGTCACCAAAGTCCACACTTTGTTTTCATACATGGATTCTATCTCGGACTTCATGGCTTCTAGCCATTTGTTGGAATCTGGGCCCGCCATCGCTTCTTCATAGTTCAAGGTTCATTGTTGTCTAACAACATGATTTCCAAGACAGGGTTGCCGCATTCACTGGTGCGGAACGTGTCCTAGTGGACCTCTGAAGTTCAAGAGCAACTTGATCCAAGTACCTTGATCATCATCATGAATTTCCTCTTCGCTTGGTGTAGGCATCACAGAACATTTTCCGAGCTGCACTACTATCCTGTTCAAGAGGTAGTACTTCATCGAGTTCTACTTTCCTCCCACTTACTTCTTTCGAGAGAAACTCTTTTCCGTAAAGGATCCGTTCTTGGCAACAAAGATCTTGCCTCGGATCTTAAGTAGAAGGTATACCCTACGGTTTCCTTAGGGTATCCTATGAAGACGCATTTTCCGACTTGGGTTCGAGCTTTTCAGGTTGAAGTTTCTTGACATAAGCATCGCATCCCCAAACTTTTAGAAACGACAGCTTAGGTTTCTTCCCAAACCATAATTCATACGGTGTCGCCTCAACGGACTTAGACGGTTCCCTATTTAAAGTGAATGTAGCTGTCTCTAGAGCGTATCCCAAAATGATAGCGGTAAATCAGTAAGAGACATCATAGACCGCACCATATCCAATAGAGTGCGATTACGACGCTCGGACACACCGTTACCTGAGGTGTTCCAGTGGCGTTAGTTGTGAAACGATTCCACATTTTCTTAAGTGTGTACCAAATTCGTGACTTAAATATTCTCCTCCACGATCCGATCGTAAGAATTTTATCTTTCGGTCACGTTGATTCTCTACTTCATTCTGAAATTCCTTGAACTTTTCAAAGGTCCTGACTTGTGTTTCATCAAGTAGACATACCCATATCTACTCAAGTCATCTGTGAGAGTGAGAACATAACGATATCCTCCATGAGCCTCAACGCCATTGGACCGCATACATCGGTATGTATGATTTTCAACAAGTTGGTTGCTCGCCCATTGTTCCGAGAATGGAGTCTTGGTCATCTTGCCCATGAGGCATGGTTCGCATGTGTCAAATGATTCATAATCAAGAGACTCCAAAAGTCCATCAGCATGGAGCTTCTTCATGCGCTTGACACCAATGTGACCAAGGCGGCAGTGCCACAAGTATGTGGGACTATCGTTATCAACTTTACATCTTTTGGTATTCACGCTATGAACATGTGTAATACTACGCCGAGATTCATTAAGAATAAACCATTGACCATCGGAGCATGACCATAAAACATATCTCTCATATAAATAGAACAACCATTATTCTCGGATTTAAATGAGTAGCCATCTCGCATTAAACGAGATCCAGATACAATATTCATGCTCAAACTTGGCACCAAATAACAATTATTAAGGTTTATAACTAATCCCGTGGGTAAATGAAGAGGTAGCGTGTCGACGGCAATCACATCGACTGAACCATTCCCGACGCCAAGATCGTCACCTCGTCCTTTTCCAGCCTCCGCTTATTCCGCAGCTCCTGCTGTGAGTTACAAATATGAGCAACGGCACCGTATCAAATACCGGGAGTTACTACAGTAATGGTAAGGTACACATCAATTACATGTATATCAAATATACCTTTGGTGTTGCCGGCCTTCTTGTCCGCTAAGTATTTGGGGCAGTTCCGCTTCCAAAGGACCCTTCCCTTGCAATAAAAGCACTCAGCCTCGTGCTTGGGTCCATTCTTTGACTTCTTCCCGCAACTTGCTTAGGGGCGCCGCAACCTCCTTGCCGTCCTTCTTGAAGTTCTTCTTGCCCTTGCCCTTCTTAAACTTAGTGGTCTTATTGACCATCAACACTTGATGTTCTTTCTTGATTTCAACCTCGGCTGACTTCAGATAGAGAATACTTCAGAATGGTCTTTACCATCCCCTGCATATTGTAGTTCATCACAAAGCTCTTGTAGCTTGGTGGAAGCGATCGAGGATTCTGTCAATGACCGCCTCATCGTGGAGGTTAATATTCAGCTGGGTCATACGGTTGTGCAACCTGCACATCTTGAGAATGTGCTCACCGACGTAACTATTTTCCTCCATCTTACAACTGTAGAACTTGTCGGAGATGTCATATCTCTCGACCCGGGCGTGTGCTTGGAAAACAAGTTTCAGCTCCTCGAACATCTCATATGCTCCGTGATGCTCAAAACGCTTTTGGAGCCCCGGTTCTAAGCTATAAAGCATGCCGCATTGAACGAGGGAGTAATCATCAAGACGAGACTGCCAAGCATTCATAATGTCTTGGTTCTCTCGGGACGGAGCGCCACCTAGCGGTCCTTCTAGGACATATTGTTTCCTGGCAGCTATGAGGATGATCTCAAGTTCCGGACCCAGTCCGTATAGTTGCTGCCGCCATCTTTCAGCTTGGTTTTCTAGGAACGCGTTGAAGTTCAAGTTGACATGAGCGCTGGCCATTTGATCTACAAGACATATCATTCAAAAGTTTTAGACTAAGTTCATGATAATTAAGTTCATCTAATCAAATTATTACAATGAACTCCCACTCAGATTAGACATCCTCTAGTCATCTAAGTGATACACGATCCGAGTCGACTAGGCCGTGTCCGATCATCACGTGAGATGGACTAGTCATCGTCGGTGAACATTCTCATGTTGATCGATCTTCTATACGACTCGTGTTCGACCTTTCGGTCTCCGTGTTCCGAGGCCATGTCTGTACATGCTAGGCTCGCTCAAGTTAACCCTAAGTGTTTTCGCGTGTGTAAATCTGTCTTACACCCGTTGTATGTGAACGTAAGAATCCATCACACCCGATCATCACGTGGTGCTTAGAAGCGACGAACTTTAGCAACGGTGCACAGTTAGGGAGAACACTTCTTGAAATTGTTGTAAGGATCATCTTATTTACTACCGTCGTTCTAAGTAAACAAGATGTATAAACATAATAAACATCACATGCAATTATATAGTAGTGACATGATATGGCCAATATCATAAAACTCCATTGATCTCCATCTTCGGGCTCCATGATCATCTTGTCACCGCATGACACCATGATCTCCATCATCATGATCTCCATCATTGTGCCTTCATGAAGTTGTCACGCCAACGACTACTTCTACTTCTATGGCTAACGCGTTTAGCAATAAAGTAAAGTAAGTTACATGGCGCTCTTCAATGACACGCAGGTCATACAAAAATAAAGACAACTCCTATGGCTCCTGCCGTTGTCATACTCATCGACATGCAAGTCGTGATTCCTATTACAAGAACATGATCTCATACATCACAATATGTCATTCATCATTCATCACAACTTGGCCATATCACATCACATGTCAATTGCTGCAAAAACAAGTTAGACGTCCTCTAATTGTTGTTGCATCTTTTACGTGGCTGCAATTGGGTTCTAGCAAGAACGCTTTTCTTACCTACGAATAACCACAACGTGATCTTGTCAACTTCTATTTACCCTTCATAAGGACCCTTTTCATCGAATCCGCACCAACTAAAGTGGAGAGACAGACACCCACCAGCCACCTTATGCAACTAGTGCATGTTAGTCGGTGGAACCGGTCTCACGAAGCGCACGTAAGGTTGGTCCGGGCCGCTTCATCCCACAATACCGCGGAAGCAAGATAAGACTAGTAGCGGCAAGTAAATTGACAAGATCCACGCCCACAACTAAATTGTGTTCTACTCGTGCAAAGAGAACTACGATAGACCTAGCTCATGATGCCACTGTTGGGGAACGCTTGCAGAAAATTAAAATTTTTCCTACGGTTTCACCAAGATCCATCTATGAGTTCATCTAAGCAACGAGTCATGGGAGATGCATCTACATACCACTTTGTAGATCGCGAGCGAAGCGCTCAAAAGAACGGGGTTGAGGTAGTTGTACACGCCGTGATCCGATCACCGGAGATCCTAGCGCCGAACGGACGGCACCTCCGCTCAACACACGTGACGGTCAGCGTGGACGCCTCCTCCTTCTTGATCCAGCAAGGGGAAGGAGAGGTTGATGAAGATCCAGCAGCACGACGGCGTGGTGGTGGATGCAGCTGGGATCCGGCAGGCTTCGCCAAGCGTCTGGGGAGGAGGAGGTGTAGCAAGGGGAAGGAGGTGCCAAGCTGCGGGGTCTTGCTGCCTTCCTCCCTCCACTATATATAGGGGCTAGGGGCGATGCCCCTGGAGATCCCATCTAGATGGGGGCGGCGGCCCCCGGGGCAACGGCCCCCTTAGGGTTTCCAACCAGGGGCATGCCCCCTCGGGGGCAACGGCCCCCTAGGGTTTCCAACCAGGGGCGATGCCCCTCTGGGCAACGGTCCCCTAGGGTTTCAACCCTAGGCGCCTTGGGCCCTTGGGTGGGCGCACCAGCCCACCAGGGCTGGTTCCCATGCCACTTCAGCCCATGGGCCCCTCCGGATAGGTGGCCCCACCGGTGGACCCTCGACCTTCCGGTGGTCCCAGATAATACCGTGACCCCAAAACTTTCCCGGTGGCCGAAACTGGACTTCCTATATATAAATCTTTACCTCCGGACCATTCCGGAACTCCTCGTGACGTCCGGGATCTCATCCGGGACTCCGAACAACTTTCGGGTTACTGCATACTAATATCTCTACAACCCTAGCGTCACCGAACCTTAAGTGTGTAGACCCTACGGGTTCGGGAGATATGCAGACATGACCGAGATGCCTCTCCGGTCAATAACCAACAGCGGGATCTGGATACCCATGTTGGCTCCCACATACTCCTCGATGATCTCATCGGATGAACCACGATGTCGAGGATTCAATCAAACCCCGTATACAATTCCCTTTGTCAATCGGTACGTTACTTGCCCGAGACTCGATCGTCGGTATCCCAATACCTTGTTCAGTCTCGTTACCGGCAAGTCACTTTACTCGTACCGTAATGCATGATCCCGTGACTAACCACTTAGTCACTTTGAGCTCATTATGATGATGCATTACCGAGTGGGCCCAGAGATACCTCTCCGTCATACGGAGTGACAAATCCAGTCTCGATCCGTGTCAACCCAATAGACACTTTCGGAGATACCTGTAGTGCACCTTTATAGTCACCCAGCTTCGCCAGACGCTTTGGTACACCCAAAGCACCTTACGGTATCCGGGAGTTACACGATCTCATGGTCTAAGGAAGAGATACTTGACATTGGAAAAGCTCTAGCAAAACGAACTACACGATCTTGTGCTATGCTTAGGATTGGGTCTTGTCCATCACATCATTCTCCTAATGATGTGATCCCGTTGTCAATGACATCCAATGTCCATAGTCAGGAAACCATGACTATCTGTTGACCAACGAGCTAGTCAACTAGAGGCTCACTAGGGACATGTTATGGTCTATGTATTCACACGTGTATCACGATTTCCGGATAATACAGTTATAGCATGAATAAAAGACAATCATCATGAACAAAGAAATATAATAATAACACTTTTATTATTGCCTCTAGGGCATATTTCCAACACACTCTTCTTGTGATCCTTATCAAGTGTGTTTTGGTGGAAGGCAAGCCATTTCTTTTTGGTACTTTGTGCCATCATGAAACTTTGTTGAGAGCTTGGTTTGTTTGGAACCATCCTCTCTTTGGGAGTTTGACATCTTTAGTTTAGTGTGTATCAATGGATATCTCATTCCTTGATGTATCTTTTAATGATATCTTCCAAGTGATGATGTCTCCATTTGGTATTCTTTTCACTTGGTATTTCTTTGTCAATTGGCATCGGTTCTTGAAAGTATTGAGCAAGCATATTTACTTCATGTAGTATTTTTGGCATGCTTTCTTTCTTTGAGCCAATTGTTGGTGAACGTTGCAGAAAATTAAAATTTTTCTACGGTTTCACCAAGATCTATCTATGTGTTCATCTAAGCAACGAGTTACGAGAGAGAGTTTGCATCTACATACCACTTGTAGATCGAGTACGGAAGCGTTCGAGGGAGTGGTGATGATGAAGACGTTCCCAACGTGATTCCGATCACCGATGACCAAGTGCTGAACGGACAGCACCTCCGCGTTCAACACACGTGCGGAGACGGCGGCGTCTCCTTCGTCTTGATCCAGCAAGGACGAAGGAGAGGTTGAGGAAGACAACTCCAATGGCAGCACGACGGCGTGATGCGGATGGAGGGACTGTTCTCCGGCAGGCTTCGCCAAGCTTATGCGGAGGAGGAGAGGTGTTGGGAGGGAGGGCTGCGCCTTCAATGGTGTGTGCAGCCCTCCCTCTACCCCTCTATTTATAGGGGAAAGGAGGAGGGGCGGCCCCTCTAGATGCATCTAGAGGGGGCGGCGGTTAAGGGAGGGGCTTGCCCCCAAGCAAGGGGGCGCCCCTTAGGTTCCCCTCAACCCTAGGCGCATGGGCCAAGGGAGGGGTGCGCCCAGCCCACCAGGGGCTGGCTGCCTCCCACGCAGCCCAAGTGGCCCCGAAAGGGGTGGCCCCTCCCGTGGTCCTCCGAACCTTTCCGTGGACCCTCCATAAACCGATATGACCCAAACTTTTCCGGTGTCCGTTTGACGACTTCCCATATATAAATCTTTACCTCCGGACTATTCCGGAACTCCTCGTGACATCCGGGATCTCATCCGGGACTCCGAACAACATTCGGTTATCACATACAAGTCTTCCTATTGACCCTAGCGTCACCGAACCTTAAGTGTGTAGACCCTACGGGTTCGGGAGACAAGCAGACATGACCGGGACGCTCTCAGGTCAATAACCAACAGCGGGATCTGGATACCCATGCTGGCTCCCACATGCTCCTCGATGATGTCATCGGATGAACCACGATGTCTAGGGTTCAAGCAACCCTGTATTCTATTCCCTTTGTCAGACGGTATGTTACTTGCCCGAGACTCGATCGTCGGTATCCCAATACCTCGTTTAGTCTCGTTACCGGCAAGTCACTTTACTCGTACCGTAATGCATGATCCCGTGACCAGACACTTGATCACTTTGAGCTCATTATGATGATGCACTACCGAGTGGGCCCAGTGATACCTCTCCGTCATACGGAGTGACAAATCCCTGTCTCGATCCGTGGCAACCCAATAGATACTTTCAGAGATACCTGTAATGCACCTTTATAGTCACCCAGTTACGTTGTGACGTTTGGTACACCCAAAGCATTCCTACGGTATCCGGGAGTTACACGATCTCACGGTCTAAGGAAGAGATACTTGACATTTGGAAAAGCTCTAGCAAAACGAACTACACGATCTTTGTGCTATGCTTAGGATTGGGTCTTGTCCATCACGTCATTCTCCTAATGACGTGATCCCGTTATCAATGACATCGATGTCCATAGTCAGGAAACCATGACTATCTGTTGACCAACGAGCTAGTCAACTAGAGGCTTACTAGGGACGTATTGTAGTCTATGTATTCACACGTGTATTACGATTTCCGGATAATACAGTTATAGCATGAATAAAAGACAATTATCATGAACAAGGAAATATAATAATAATGCTTTTATTATTGCCTCTAGGGCATATTTCCAACAGTCTCCCACTTGCACTAGAGTCAATAATCTAGTTTACATTGTGATGAATCGAACACCCATAGAGTTCTCGGTGTTGATCATGTTTTGCCCATGAAGAGGTTTAGTCAGCGGATCTGCGACATTCAGATCCGTATGCACTTTACAAATTTCTATGTCTCCATCCCGAACATTTTCACGGATGGAGTTGAAGCGACGCTTGATGTGCTCTGGTCTTCTTGTGAAACCTGGGCTCCTTGGCAAGTGCAATAGCTCCAAGTGTTGTCACGAAAGAGTTTGATCGGCCCCGACGCATTGGGTATGACTCCTAGGTCGGTGATGAACTCCTTCACCCAAATTGCTTCATGCGCTGCCTCCGAGGCTGCCATGTACTCCGCTTCACATGTAGATCCCGCCACGACGCCCTGCTTGCAGCTGCACCAGCTTACTGCTCCACCATTCAACATATACACGTATCTGGTTTGTGACTTAGTGTCATCCAGATCTGTGTCGAAGCTAGCGTCGACGTAACCTGTTACGACGAGCTCTTCGTCACCTCCATAAACGAGAAACATGTCCTTTGTCCTTTTCGGTACTTCAGGATATTCTTGACGCTGTCCAAAGTTCCTTGCGGGATTACTTTGGTACCTTCCTACCAAACTTACGGCAAGGTTTACATCAGGTCCAGTACACAGATGGCATACATAATAGATCCTATGGCTGAGGCATAGGGATGACACTCATCTCTTCTTTATCTTTTGCCGTGGTCGGGCATTGAGCTGAGCTCAATCTCACACCTTGCAATCAGCAAGAACCCTTTCTTGGACTGATCCATTTTGAACTTCTTCAAAATCTTATCAAGGTATGTCCTTTGTGAAAGACCTATGAGGCGCCTCGATCTATCTCTATAGATCTTGATGCCTAATATATAAGCAGCTTCTCCAAGGTCCTTCATTGAAAACACTTATTCAAGTAGGCCTTAATGCTGTCCAAGAATTCTATATCATTTCCCATCAAAAGTATGTCATCTACATATAGTATGAGAAATGCTACTGAGCTCCCACTCACTTTCTTGTAAACGCAGGCTTCTCCATAAGTCTGTAAACCCAAACGCTTTGATCATCTCATCAAAGCGAATGTTCCAACTCGAGATGCTTGCACCAGCCCATAAATGGATCGCTGGAGCTTGCATACTTTGTCGACATTCTTAGGATCGACAAAACCCTCCGGCTGCATCATATACAGCTCTTCCTTAAGATATCCGTTAAGGAACGCTGTTTTGACGTCCATCTGCCATATCTCATAATCATAGTATGCGGCAATTGCTAACATGATTCGGACGGACTTAAGCTTCGCTACGGAGAGAAAGTCTCATCGTAGTCAATCCCTTGAACTTGCCGATAACCCTTAGCGACAAGTCGAGCTATATAGATGGTGACATTACCATCCGCGTCCGTCTTCCTCTTGAAGATCCATTTGTTTTCTATCGCTCGCCGATCATCGGCAAGTCACCAAAGTCCACACTTTGTTTTCATACATGGATTCTATCTCGGACTTCATGGCCTCTAGCCATTTGTTGGAATCTGGGCCGCCATCGCTTCTTCATAGTTCGAAGGTTCATTGTTGTCTAACAACATGATTTCCAAGACAGGGTTGCCGTACCACTCTGGTGCGGAACGTGTCCTAGTGGACCTACGAAGTTCAGTAGCAACTTGATCCGAAGTACCTTGATCATAATCATGAGTTTCCTCTTCAGTTGGTGTAGGCATCACGGGAACATTTTCCTGAGATGCACTACTATCCTGTTCAAGAGGTAGTACTTCATCGAGTTCTACTTTCCTCCCACTTACTTCTTTCGAGAGAAACTCTATTTCCAGAAAGGTTCCGTTCTTGGCAACAAAGATCTTGCCCTCGGATTTTAAGTAGAACGTATACCCAATGGTTTCTTTAGGGTATCCTATGAAGACGCATTTTTACAACTTGGGTTTGAGCTTTTCAGGTTGAAGTTTCTTGACATAAGCATCGCATCCCCAAACTTTTAGAAACGACAGCTTAGGTTTCTTCCCAAACCATAATTCATACGGTGTCGTCTCAACGGATTTAGACGGTGCCCTATTTAAAGTGAATGTAGCTGTCTCTAGAGCGTATCCCCAAAAGGATAGCGGCAAATCGGTAAGAGACATCATAGACCGCACCATATCCAATAGAGTGCGATTCGACGTTCGGACACACCGTTCTGTTGAGGTGTTCCAGCGGCGTTAGTTGTGAAACGATTCCACATTTTCTTAAGTGTGTACCAAATTCGTGACTTAAATATTCTCCTCCATGATCTGATCGTAAGAATTTTATCTTTCGGTCACGTTGATTCTCTACTTCATTCTGAAATTCTTTGAACTTTTCAAAGGTCTCAGACTTGTGTTTCATCAAGTAGACATACCCATATCTACTCAAGTCATCTGTGAGAGTGAGAACATAACGATATCCTCCATGAGCCTCAACGCTCATTGGACCGCACACATCGGTATGTATGATTTCCAACAAGTTGGTTGCTCGCTCCATTGTTCCGAGAACGGAGTCTTGGTCATCTTGCCCATGAGGCATGGTTCGCATGTGTCAAATGATTCATAATCTAAAGACTCCAAAAGTCCATCAGCATGGAGCTTCTTCATGCGCTTGACACCAATGTGACCAAGGCGGCAGTGCCATAAGTATGTGGGACTATCGTTATCAACTTTACATCTTTTGGTATTCACGCTATAAACATGTGTAATACTACGCTCGAGATTCATTAAGAATAAACCATTGACCATCGGAGCATGACCATAAAACATATCTCTCATATAAATAGAACAACCATTATTCTCGGATTTAATGAGTAGCCATCTCGTATTAAACGAGATCCAGATACAATATTCATGCTCAAACTTGGCACCAAATAACAATTATTAAGGTTCATAGCTAATCCCGTAGGTAAATGAAGAGGTAGCGTGCGACGGCGATCACATCGACTCGGAACCATTCCCGACGCGCATCGTCACCTCGTCCTTTCCGGTCTCCGCTTATTCCGCAGCTCCTGCTGTGAGTTACAAATATGAGCAACGGCACCGGTATCAAATACCCAGGAGTTACTACGAGTAATGGTAAAGTACACATCAATTACATGTATATCAAATATACCTTTGGTGTTGCCGGCCTTCTTGTCCGCTAAGTATTTGGGGCAGTTCCGCTTCAAAGACCCCTCCTTGCAATAAAAGCACTCGGTCTCGGGCTTGGGTCCATTCTTTGACTTCTTCCCGGCAACTTGCTTACCGGGAGCGGCAACCTCCTTGCCGTCCTTCTTGAAGTTCTTCTTGCCCTTGCCCTTCTTGAACTTAGTGGTCTTATTGACCATCAACACTTGATGTTCTTTCTTGATTTCAACCTCGGCTGACTTCAGCATAGAGAACACTTCAGAATGGTCTTTACCATCCCCTGCATGTTGTAGTTCATCACAAAGCTCTTGTAGCTTGGTGGGAGCGATCGAGGATTCTGTCAATGACCGCCTAATCGGGAGGTTAATATTCAGCTGGGTCATACGGTTGTGCAACCTGACATCTTGAGAATGTGCTCACCGACGTAACTGTTTTCCTCCATCTTACAACTATAGAACTTGTCGGAGATGTCATATCTCTCGACCGAGGCGTGAGCTTGGAAAACAAGTTTCAGCTCCTCGAACATCTCATATGCTCCGTGATGCTCAAAACGCTTTTGGAGCCCGGTTCTAAGTCTGTAAAGCATGCCGCACGAACGAGGGAGTAATCATCAAGACGAGACTGCCAAGCATTCATAATGTCTTGGTTCTCTGGGACGGGAGCGTCACCTAGCGGTCCTTCTAGGACATATTGTTTCCTGGCAGCTATGAGGATGATCCTCAAGTTCCGGACCCAGTCCGTATAGTTGCTGCCGTCATCTTTCAGCTTGGTTTTCTCTAGGAACGCGTTGAAGTTCAAGTTGACATGAGCGTTGGCCATTTGATCTACAAGACATATCATTCAAAAGTTTTAGACTAAGTTCATGATAATTAAGTTCATCTAATCAAATTATGAACTCCCACTCAGATTAGACATCCCTCTAGTCATCTAAGTGTTACACGATCCGAGTCGACTAGGCCGTGTCCGATCATCACGTGAGACGGACTAGTCATCATCGGTGAACATTCTCATGTTGATCGTATCTTCTATACGACTCGTGTTCGACCTTTCGGTCTCCGTGTTCGAGGCCATGTCTGTACATGCTAGGCTCGTCAAGTAAACCCTAAGTGTTTTCGCGTGTGTAAATCTGTCTTACACCGTTGTATGTGAACGTAAGAATCCATCACACCCGATCATCACGTGGTGCTTAGAAGCGACGAACTTTAGCAACGGTGCACGCTTAGGGAAACACTTCTTGAAATTGTTGTAAGGATCATCTTATTTACTACCGTCGTTCTAAGTAAACAAGATGTATTAACATAATAAACATCACATGCAATTATATAGTAGTGACATGATATGGCCAATATCATAAAGCTCCATTGATCTCCATCTTGAGGCTCCATGATCATCTTGTCACCGCATGACACCATGATCTCCATCATCATGATCTCCATCATTGTGCCTCCATGAAGTTGTCACGCCAACGACTACTTCTACTTCTATGGCTAACGCGTTTAGCAATAAAGTAAAGTAAGTTACATGGCGTTCTTCAATGACACGCAGGTCATACAAAATAAAGACAACTCCTATGGCTCCTGCCGGTTGTCATACTCATCGACATGCAAGTCGTGATTCCTATTACAAGAACATGATCTCATACATCACAATATGTCATTCATCATTCATCACAACTTGGCCATATCACATCACATGACAATTGCTGCAAAAACAAGTTAGACGTCCTCTAATTGTTGTTGCATCTTTTACGTGGCTGCAATTGGGTTCTAGCAAGAACGTTTTCTTACTTACGAATAACCACAACGTGATCTTGTCAACTTCTATTTACCCTTCATAAGGACCCTTTTCATCGAATCCGCTCCAACTAAAGTAGGAGAGACAGACACCTGCCAGCCACCTTATGCAACTAGTGCATGTTAGTCGGTGGAACCGGTCTCACGTAAGCGTACGTGTAAGGTTGGTCCGGGCCGCTTCATCCCACAATACCGCGGAAGCAAGATAAGACTAGTAGCGGCAAGTAAATTGACAAGATCCACGCCCACAACTAAATTGTGTTCTACTCGTGCAATAGAGAACTACGCATAGACCTAGCTCATGATGCCACTGTTGGTGAACGTTGCAGAAAATTAAAATTTTCTACGGTTTCACCAAGATCTATCTATGAGTTCATCTAAGCAACGAGTTACGAGAGAGAGTTTGCATCTACATACCACTTGTAGATCGAGTACGGAAGCGTTCGAGGGAGTGGTGATGATGAAGACGTTCCCAACGTGATTCCGATCACCGATGACCAAGTGCTGAACGGACAACACCTCCGCGTTCAACACACGTGCGGATTTGACGGCGTCTCCTTCGCCTTGATCCAGCAAGGAGGAAGGAGAGGTTGAGGAAGACAACTCCAATGGCAGCACGACGGCGTGATGCAGATGGAGGGACTGTTCTCCGGCAGGGCTTCGCCAAGCTTATGCGGAGGAGGAGAGGTGTTGGGAGGGAGGGCTGCGCCTTCAATGGTGTGTGCAGCCTCCCTCTACCCCTCTATTTATAGGGGAGGGAGGAGGGCGGCCCCTCTAGATGCATCTAGAGGGGGCGGCCAAGGGAGGGGGCTTGCCCCCAAGCAAGGGGCCCCTTAGGGTTCCCCCTCAACCCTAGGCGCATGGGCCAAGGGAGGGTGCGCCCAGCCCACAGGGGCTGGCTGCCTCCCACGCAGCCCAAGTGGCCCCCGAAAGGGTGGCCCCTCCCGTGGTCCTCCGAACCTTTCCGTGGACCCTCCATAAAACCGATATGACCCAAACTTTTCCTGTCCGCTTGACGACTTCCCATATATAAATCTTTACCTCCGGACCATTCCGAACTCCTCGTGACGTCCGGGATCTCATCCGGGACTCCGAACAACATTCGGTAATCACATACAAGTCTTCCTATTAACCCTAGCGCCACCGAACCTTAAGTGTGTAGACCCTACGGGTTCGGGAGACATGCAGACATGACCGGGACGCTCTCAGGTCAATAACCAACAGCGGGATCTGGATACCCATGTTGGCTCCCACATGCTCCTCGATGATGTCATCGGATGAACCACGATGTCTAGGGTTCAAGCAACCCCGTATTCTATTCCCTTTGTCAGACGGTATGTTACTTGCCCGAGACTCGATCGTCGGTATCCCAATACCTCGTTTAGTCTCGTTACGCAAGTCACTTTACTCATGCCAGAATGCATGATCCCGTGACCAAACACTTGATCACTTTGAGCTCATTATGATGATGCACTACCGAGTGGGCCCAGTGATACCTCTCCGTCATAGGGAGTGACAAATCCTGTCTCGATCCGTGTCAACCCAACAGATACTTTCGGAGATACCTGTAATGCACCTTTATAGTCACCCGATTCGTTGTGGACGCTTTGTACACCCAAAGCATTCCTACGGTATCCGGAGTTACACGATCTCACGGTCTAAGGAAGAGATACTTGACATTGGAAAAGCTCTAGCAAAACGAACTACGATCTTTGTGCTATGCTTAGGATTGGGTCTTGTCCATCACGTCATTCTCCTAATGACGTGATCCCGTTGTCAATGACATCGATGTCCATAGTCGAAACCATGACTATCTGTTGACCAACGAGCTAGTCAACTAGAGGCTTACTAGGGACGTATTGTAGTCTATGTATTCACACGTGTATTACGATTTCCGGATAATACAGCTTATAGCATGAATAAAAGACAATTATCATGAACAAGGAAATATAATAATAATGCTTTTATTATTGCCTCTAGGGCATATTTCCAACAGTCTCCCACTTGCACTAGAGTCAATAATCTAGTTTACATTGTGATGAATCGAACACCCATAGAGTTCTCGTGTTGATCATGTTTTGCCCATGAAGAGGTTTAGTCAACGGATCTGCGACATTCAGATCCGTATGCACTTTACAAATTTCTATGTCTCCATCCTGAACATTTTCACGGATGGAGTTGAAGCGACGCTTGATGTGCTTGGTCTTCTTGTGAAACCTGGGCTCCTTGGCAAGTGCAATAGCTCCAGTGTTGTCACAGAAGAGTTTGATCGGCCCCGACGCATTGGGTATGACTCCTAGGTCGGTGATGAACTCCTTCACCCAAATTGCTTCATGCGCTGCCTCCGAGGCTGCCATGTACTCCGCTTCACATGTAGATCCCGCCACGACGCCTCGCTTGCAGCTGCACCAGCTTCTCGCTCCACCATTCAACATATACACATATCCGGTTTGTGACTTAGAGTCATCAGATCTGTGTCGAAGCTAGCGTCGACGTAACCTGTTACTGACGAGCTCTTCGTCACCTCCATAAACGAGAAACATGTCCTTTGTCCTTTTCGGTACTTCAGGATATTCTTGACCGCTGTCCAGTGTTCCTTGCGGGATTACTTTGGTACCTTCCTACCAAACTTACGGCAAGGTTTACATCAGGTCTGTACACAGCATGGCATACATAATAGATCCTATGGCTGAGGCATAGGGATGACACTCATCTCTTCTTTATCTTTTGTCGTGGTCGGGCATTGAGCTGAGCTCAATCTCACACCTTGCAATACATGCAAGAACCCTTTCTTGGACTGATCCATTTTGAACTTCTTCAAAATCTTATCAAGGTATGTCCTTTGTGAAAGACCTATGAGGCGTCTCGATCTATCTCTATAGATCTTGATGCCTAATATATAAGCAGCTTCTCCAAGGTCCTTCATTGAAAAACACTTATTCAAGTAGGCCTTAATGCTGTCCAAGAATTCTATATCATTTCCCATCAAAAGTATGTCATCTACATATAGTATGAGAAATGCTACAGAGCTCCCACTCACTTTCTTGTAAACGCAGGCTTCTCCATAAGTCTGTGTAAACCCAAACGCTTTGATCATCTCATCAAAGCGAATGTTCCAACTCCGAGATGCTTGCACCAGCCCATAAATGGATCGATGGAGCTTGCATACTTTGTCAGCATTCTTAGGATCGACAAAACCCTCCGGCTGCATCATATACAGCTCTTCCTTAAGATATCCGTTAAGGAACGCTGTTTTGACGTCCATCTGCCATATCTCATAATCATAGTATGCGGCAATTGCTAACATGATTCGGACGGACTTAAGCTTCGCTACGGGAGAGAAAGTCTCATCGTAGTCAATCCCTTGAACTTGCCGATAACCCTTAGCGACAAGTCGAGCTTTATAGATGGTGACATTACCATCCGCGTCCGCCTTCCTCTTAAAGATCCATTTGTTTTCTATCGTCACCGATCATCGGGCAAGTCACCAAAGTCCACACTTTGTTTTCATACATGGATTCTATCTCGGACTTCATGGCTTCTAGCCATTTGTTGGAATCTGGGCCCGCCATCGCTTCTTCATAGTTCAAGGTTCATTGTTGTCTAACAACATGATTTCCAAGACAGGGTTGCCGTACCACTGCAGTGCGGAACGTGTCCTAGTGGACCTCTGACGGTTCAAGAGCAACTTGATCCAAGTACCTTGATCATCATCATGAGTTTCCTCTTCGCTTGGTGTAGGCATCACAGAACATTTTCCGAGATGCACTACTATCCTGTTCAAGAGGTAGTACTTCATCGAGTTCTACTTTCCTCCCACTTACTTCTTTCGAGAGAAACTCTTTTCCGTAAAGGTTCCGTTCTTGGCAACAAAGATCTTGCCCTCGGATTTTAAGTAGAAGGTATACCCAATGGTTTCTTTAGGGTATCCTATGAAGACGATTTTCCGACTTGGGTTCGAGCTTTTCAGTTGAAGTTTCTTGACATAAGCATCGCATCCCCAAACTTTTAGAAACGACAGCTTAGGTTTCTTCCCAAACCATAATTCATACGGTGTCGCCTCAACGGATTTAGACGGTGCCCTATTTAAAGTGAATGTAGCTGTCTCTAGAGCGTATCCCCAAAATGATAGCGGTAAATCGGTAAGAGACATCATAGACCGCACCATATCCAATAGAGTGCGATTACGACGCTCGACACACCGTACGTTGAGGTGTTCCAGCGGCGTTAGTTGTGAAACGATTCCACATTTTCTTAAGTGTGTACCAAATTCGTGACTTAAATATTCTCCTCCACGATCTGATCGTAAGAATTTTATCTTTCGGTCACGTTGATTCTCTACTTCATTCTGAAATTCTTTGAACTTTTCAAAGGTCTCAGACTTGTGTTTCATCAAGTAGACATACCCATATCTACTCAAGTCATCTGTGAGAGTGAGAACATAACGATATCCTCCATGAGCCTCAACGCCATTGGACCGCATACATCGGTATGTATGATTTCCAACAAGTTGGTTGCTCTCTCCATTGTTCCGAGAACGGAGTCTTGGTCATCTTGCCCATGAGGCATGGTTCGCATGTGTCAAATGATTCATAATCTAAAGACTCCAAAAGTCCATCAGATGGAGCTTCTTCATGCGCTTGACACCAATGTGACCAAGGCGGCAAAGCCACAAGTATGTGGGACTATCGTTATCAACTTTACATCTTTTGGTATTCACGCTATAAACATGTGTAATACTACGCCGAGATTCATTAAGAATAAACCATTGACCATCGGAGCATGACCATAAAACATATCTCTCATATAAATAGAACAACCATTATTCTCGGATTTAAATGAGTAGCCATCTCGATTAAACGAGATCCAGATACAATATTCATGCTCAAACTTGGCACCAAATAACAATTATTAAGGTTCATAACTAATCCCGTAGGTAAATGAAGAGGTAGCGTGCCGACGGCGATCACATCGACTGAACCATTCCCGACGCCAAGATCGTCACCTCGTCCTTTTTCCAGCCTCCGCTTATTCCGCAGCTCCTGCTGTGAGTTACAAATATGAGCAACGGCACCGTATCAAATACCCAGGAGTTACTACGAGTAATCGGTAAGTACACATCAATTACATGTATATCAAATATACCTTTGGTGTTGCCGCCTTCTTGTCCGCTAAGTATTTGGGGCAGTTCCGCTTCAAAGACCCCTCCCTTGCAATAAAAGCACTCAGTCTCGGGCTTGGGTCCATTCTTTGACTTCTTCCCGCAACTTGCTTACGGGCGCGCAACCTCCTTGCCGTCCTTCTTGAAGTTCTTCTTGCCCTTGCCCTTCTTGAACTTAGTGGTCTTATTGACCATCAACACTTGATGTTCTTTCTTGATTTCAACCTCGGCTGACTTCAGCATAGAGAACACTTCAGAATGGTCTTTACCATCCCCTGCATGTTGTAGTTCATCACAAAGCTCTTGTAGCTTGGTGGGAGCGATCGAGGATTCTGTCAATGACCGCCTCATCGGGGAGGTTAATATTCAGCTGGGTCATACGGTTGTGCAACCTGCATATCTTCGAATATGCTCACCGACGTAACTGTTTTCCTCCATCTTACAACTATAGAACTTGTCGGAGATGTCATATCTCTCGACCCGGCGTGAGCTTGGAAAACAAGTTTCAGCTCCTCGAACATCTCATATGCTCCGTGATGCTCAAAACGCTTTTGGAGCCCGGTTCTAAGCTGTAAAGCATGCCGCACTGAACGAGGGAGTAATCATCAAGACAAGACTGCCAAGCATTCATAATGTCTTGGTTCTCTCGGACGGAGCGTCACCTAGCGGTCCTTCTAGGACATATTGTTTCTGGCAGCTATGAGGATGATCTCAAGTTCCGGACCCAGTCCGTATAGTTGCTGCCGCCATCTTTCAGCTTGGTTTTCTAGGAACGCGCTGAAGTTCAAGTTGACATGAGCGTTGGCCATTTGATCTACAAGACATATCATTCAAAAGTTTTAGACTAAGTTCATGATAATTAAGTTCATCTAATCAAATTATGAACTCCCACTCAGATTAGACATCCTCTAGTCATCTAAGTGTTACACGATCCGAGTCGACTAGGCCGTGTCCGATCATCACGTGAGACGGACTAGTCATCATCGATGAACATTCTCATGTTGATCGATCTTCTATACGACTCGTGTTCGACCTTTTGGTCTCCGTGTTCCGAGGGCATGTCTGTACATGCTAGGCTCGTCAAGTAAACCCTAAGTGTTTTCGCGTGTGTAAATCTGTCTTACACCCGTTGTATGTGAACGTAAGAATCCATCACACCCGATCATCACGTGGTGCTTAGAAGCGACGAACTTTAGCAACGGTGCACAGTTAGGGGAAACACTTCTTGAAATTTTTGTAAGGGATCATCTTATTTACTACCGTCGTTCTAAGTAAACAAGATGTATTAACATAATAAACATCACATGCAATTATATAGTAGTGACATGATATGGCCAATATCATAAAGCTCCATTGATCTCCATCTTCGAGGCTCCATGATCATCTTGTCACCGGCATGACACCATGATCTCCATCATCATGATCTCCATCATTGTGCCTCCATGAAGTTGTCACGCCAACGACTACTTCTACTTCTATGGCTAACGCGCTTAGCAATAAAGTAAAGTAAGTTACATGGCGCTCTTCAATGACACGCAGGTCATACAAAATAAAGACAACTCCTATGGCTCCTGCCGGTTGTCATACTCATCGACATGCAAGTCGTGATTCCTATTACACATGATCTCATACATCACAATATGTCATTCATCATTCATCACAACTTGGCCATATCACATCACATGACAATTGCTGCAAAAACAAGTTAGACGTCCTCTAATTGTTGTTGCATCTTTTACGTGGCTGCAATTGGGTTCTAGCAAGAACGTTTTCTTACTTACGAATAACCACAACGTGATCTTGTCAACTTCTATTTACCCTTCATAAGGACCCTTTTCATCGAATCCGCTCCAACTAAAGTAGGAGAGACAGACACCCGCCAACCACCTTATGCAACTAGTGCATGTTAGTCGGTGGAACCGGTCTCACGTAAGCGCACGTAAGGTTGGTCCGGCCGCTTCATCCCACAATACCGCGGAAGCAAGATAAGACTAGTAGCGGCAAGTAAATTGACAAGATCCACGCCCACAACTAAATTGTGTTCTACTCGTGCAATAGAGAACTACGATAGACCTAGCTCATGATGCCACTCACAGGGAACGTTGCAGAAAATTAAAATTTTCTACGGTTTCACCAAGATCTATCTATGAGTTCATCTAAGCAACGAGTTACGAGAGAGTTTGCATCTACATACCACTTGTAGATCGAGTACGGAAGCGCTCGAGGGAGTGGTGATGATGAAGACGCTCCCAACGTGATTCCGATCACCGATGACCAAGTGCTGAACGGACATCACCTCCGCGCTCAACACACGCGTGCGGGACGACGGCGCTTCCTTCGCCTTGATCCAGCAAGGAGGAAGGAGAGGTTGAGGAAGACAACTCCAATGGCAGCACGACGGCGTGATGCAGATGGAGGGACTGTTCTCCGCAGGCTTCGCCAAGCTTATGCGGAGGAGGAGAGGTGTTGGGAGGGAGGGCTGCGCCTTCAATGGTGTGTGCAGCCTCCCTCTACCCCTCTATTTATAGGGAAGGGAGGAGGGCGGCCCCTCTAGATGCATCTAGAGGGGGGCGGCGGCCAAGGGAGGGGGCTGCCCCCAAGCAAGGGGCGCCTTAGGGTTCCCTCAACCCTAGGCGCATGGGCCAAGGGAGGGGTGCGCCCAGCCCACCAGGGGCTGGCTGCCTCCCACGCAGCCCAAGTGGCCCCCGAAAGGGGTGGCCCTCCCGTGGTCCTCCGAACCTTTCCGTGGACCCTCCATAAAACCGATATGACCCAAACTTTTCCGTGTCCGCTTGACGACTTCCCATATATAAATCTTTACCTCCGGACTATTCCGAACTCCTCGTGACGTCCGGGATCTCATCCGGACTCAACAACATTCGTAATCACATACAAGTCTTCCTATTAACCCTAGCGCCACCGAACCTTATGTGTAGACCCTACGGGTTCGGGAGACATGCGACATGACCGGGGCGCCTCAGTCAATAACCAACAGCGGATCTGGATATCCATGTTGGCTCCCACATGCTCCTCGATGATGTCATCGGATGAACCACGATGTCTAGGGTTCAAGCAACCCGTATTCTATTCCCTTTGTCGACGGTATGTTACTTGCCCGAGACTCGATCGTCGGTATCCCAATACCTCGCTTAGTCTCGTTACGGCAAGTCACTTTACTCGCATCGTAATGCATGATCCCGTGACCAGACACTTGATCACTTTGAGCTCATTATGATGATGCACTACCGAGTGGGCCCAGTGATACCTCTCCGTCATACGGAGTGACAAATCCTGTCTCGATCCGTGTCAACCCAATGATACTTTCGGAGATACCTATAATGCACCTTTATAGTCACCCGATTACGCCAGACGCTTTGGTACACCCAAAGCATTCCTACAGTATCCGGGAGTTACACGATCTCACGGTCTAAGGAAGAGATACTTGACATTTGGAAAAGCTCTATCAAAACGAACTACACGATCTTTGTGCTATGCTTAGGATTGGGTCTTGTCCATCACGTCATTCTCCTAATGACGTGATCCCGTTGTCAATGACATCTGATGTCCATAGTCAGGAAACCATGACTATCTGTTGACCAACGAGCTAGTCAACTAGAGGCTTACTAGGGACGTATTGTAGTCTATGTATTCACACGTGTATTACGATTTCCGGATAATACAGTTATAGCATGAATAAAAGACAATTATCATGAACAAGGAAATATAATAATAATGCTTTTATTATTGCCTCTAGGGCATATTTCCAACACCAATATATAGGGGAAACTCCACCAAGTCTCAAATTGGATGAGATGTGCATGAAATTCATTTTCATATCTATATTCACATATTTATGTGGAGTTTGTCCTATGTATATTGGTGTTTCTAACTCTTTGGTCCCAATGAGTTTGGGTACCATTTTGTTTGTGTTATTGTTCTAGGAACAATTGGAGATGCATTGGATGCTCGGGTCACTCACAAGGAAGGTGTTTCCACCATGTGCTTATTGGAGTCAAGCTAGGATGATGAATGAACTACCATCTACCTTCAATTGGTATCTACTACATCCTTCCAATGGTATCTCGGTAACAAGTATCATCATCTACTTCATGCACACATTTCTTGCATCAACCTTGTGTAGGTTGTATCATGGCATGTAATTCATTCTTTCTTGTGATACTTGTTTCCTTTCTCAAAGCATCCCAACAATGATCTCATGTTGCTAGTTGTGATGTATTTGATGGTTGTGTGGTAGGAATTCATTTATATACAATAAGACCATATCTAGCCACGTGCTATGCTTCCAAGCAAATATCTTATTGGTATATGTATGACTTCCTTTTGGATATCTTATTCCTTCGTGTTGTAACTATGTCGGGTGTACATCCTTCTTTTTAGACATATATCATCATGATTTCGTCTACCTAGAACCTTAAACATCTGAGAGAAATTACATCTCTAGATGATATCCTTTCTTTCACATCCACCTTGTCTTTCTTATGTTATTTCTTTGGTGGCTCCGTGAAAGTTTTTGTCTTGAGTGCGGGTCTTATCTCGTTGCATCTTGATGCACTCTTGTGTGGTGAAGATTATTTTCCTCATGCTTGTCTTTACGAGGCTTGCCATCTTTGGTATCCCTCGTCTTGATAAGGCCTTCTTTTTCCTTCTTCACCATGGGTTGTCGCAAGCCTTGCTGTTAACACACATTTTAGTGAGCTTGTGAACCCATTGTTTGTTGGATGTGTGTGGGGAGGACATGTCATGCACCGTGTGTCTCATTTATCCAAGACTATGTTGATGCTTAATGCTCATCCTTATTTTAGTCTTCTCAAGTGCTTTGCCATGACTCACACACATCATTTTGGTTGAGCCTATTCTTAGTTGCCTCTTTTACATGGTTGCTCAACCATTTGTTTGTTGCAAGTGCTAGGCTTTGTTTCCTATATGCTCACTTGCACTTGTTGTAAGTTTCTGTTGAATTTGGGGGAGTTATGATCCTATTTTGTAAACTTTATATTCAAATACAAAATTCTTATGTGTGCACAAATCATGGGGAGCTCCTCTAGTCTCTTTAGAACACTCCTTTGCTCATATCATAATATCCTTTGATTGCTTGCTCCAATTGGTATGTTTTGACTGCTTCATTGCTTGTGTCTCTCTTTGTTATGTCTTTATGGCATATCATTCTTTAGCAATCTTTGTGCCTCAGTATATTTTGTGTTCCTCCAAGTATTTACCTTTGGGTATGTGTATTGCATTCCACTCTCTTGTGGAGAAATACACAATTTATGGAGGACCACAATTTATATTGGCCTTCTTAGATTTTCGCCCATTTTGGCAATCGATGCCAATGGGGGAGAAGTTCCAGAGAGTTTTGTGGAGAAGTTTAGAGAGTTATCTCCTCTTGCTTTGGTTTTGTTCCTTAGCTTTTGCATCTCATTCGCATGCACTATTGGTTGTTGCATTGCATGATGATGCATAATTCCTTATATAAACTCTCTTGAAAGTGATTGTCATCAATTACCAAAATGGGGGAGATTGAAAGAACATGCGATGCCCCCATGTTTGGTTTTGGTAATTGATGACAATCTCTATGGACTAATGGTTGCCTTGAGTTATATTTGAAGGTTTTGTCCATAGGCTTTTCTTGAAGTCTATGTGTTGGTTTCAAGGAGTTTATGAGTTGACCAAGGTGCTATTAAGGAATTATCCAAAGATTGGTCATGTGAGTGTTGAGCTTATTGCAACCATGTCTTGAAGAAAAAGATTGTGTGATCATTCATGTTTACCATCAAGACATCATCCAAATGAAGAGAGTTGGAAAGATTCAAGGTTGATCAAGACTAAGTCAAGAGTGAATCAAGTTGATCAACTCACAAAGCGTAGAAGATGTACCGAGAGGGATCAAGTGATCCCATGGTATGGTAAGCATTGTCCATTGCACTTTGTGTACTAACCCATGGTCTATGTGAGAGTTCTATGTGGGGTTAGGTATGTGTCCATGGGCTTTCGTCAAGAGGAAGATATTATACAACCCATGGAAAGGATGACATCAAGTGGTGATTGTCATCATGATTGCCGTGTGCAAGTTCAAGTGGAGCATCACGAAGAGATCAAGTGCTTGAATCTTTCCATCCTTTGTGGTGTCAATGGACTTGTGAAGATGTGCCGAAGAGTGGCTCACCCATAGTGGACTATGGGGGAGCAATCATCTAGTCTTCATCGAGCCAACGCAATCAAGAAAGGTGGTCCATCTTGAGGGAGTCAAGATCGTCATCATCTAGCTCAAGTGGACCATGTGCAAGGCAAAGGTTTGCCCTTGATAGGTTTTCTATTTTACCTGTCTCGTGGTGGTAGTAGGGAGACCGGGTTATATGATCGTTTGCCGTACTATCAAGGGGGGCTCTCACATTGGTAGCTTGATCGTATCGTTAGTAGAGAGCTCAAACCCTTGCATCCTTGCATCATGTTTCTTGGTTCTTGTTTGGTTCTATTTGTGAGTCTTGGAGCTTATGGTCATCTTGATGACAATCTTGAGTTCATCGAAAACGGAGTTCAAATGCGTCTTCTATGATGTTTTCGGTGTTGGAGGTTTTACCGGTCTTATCCGAGGAAGGGTTCTCACCATTTTCCTTTGGGCCTTTTCTCATTTTCTTCTTATTGGTATTTATTTCAAGATTGTGTTAGCCCTTGTCGCTAGCTTTCCAACAAACTTGGTTTCATCGAATTCGGAGTCCGTTTGCAAAAGTTGTGGTTGTTTTGGTAAAGGTTGCAGCGGTACTACCGCGACTAGAGCGGATGTAATTTTTTACTACCGCTCCAGAGCAGTACTACCGCGGCTCCTAAGCGATAGTACCGCTCCAGAGCAGTACTTCCGCGGCTCCTAAGCGGTAGTACCGCTCCGGACCAAAATCTCGTGTTTTGCTCAGCGGAAGTAGGCACAGAAGTATTTTTTTAGTACCGCTCGCAAGCAGTAGTACCGCTACCTTTTGCGGTAGTACCGTGAGGTTGAGCGGTAGTACCGTGAGGACGAGCGGTACTACCGCTCCGACGGTTCTTCTGGCCATATTGCCTCCTCGCTGTTGTGTTTCGAAGGGGTACTACCGCCCTAGCGGTAGTACCGCTCTGTGCGGGCTGTGAGCATAACGGTTGGATTCGGGAGCTCCTATAAAAGGGGGTCTTCTTCCCCATTCAATCTTATCCTTTGAGCTCGTGTTCTTCCCCCATTGTTGACCTTCTTCGAGCTTGCTAACTCTCAATCCCTCCAATGATTCTTGCTAGTTCTTGAGGAAAAGAGAGGAGATCTAGATCCACGTTCCACCAATCACTTTCTCCTCTAAGTGAGGGAACCCCTGGATCTAGATCTTGGAGTTCTTCGTGTTCTTCTTTCGTTCTTCCTCTCATTTTCCTCCCTAGCATTAGTTGCTTTGGTGGGATTTGGGAGAGAAGGACTTGGGCACTCTGTGTGCCCTTGCCATTGCATTTGGTGCATCGGTTTGAGTTCTCCACGTGATACGTGGAAGTTACGAGTTGAGAAGCTTATTACTCTTGGGTGCTTGGTGCCCTTGAGCTTGTTCCTCTTGGGTGCTTTGGCGCCCTAGACGGTTGGTGGTGCTAAGAGCTCAATCATTGTTGTGTAAAGCTCCGGGCAAGCGTTGGGGTCTCCAATTAGATTGTGGAGATCGCCCCGAGAAATTTGACGGGTACCGGCGACCGCCCCCAAGGGTTGCCAAAGTGTACGGGTTCGGTGACCGCCCCCAAGGGTTGCCATTTGTACGGGTTCGGTGACCGCCCTCAAGGGTCCCTTAGTGGAATCACGGCATCTTGCATTGTGCGAGGGCGTGAGGAGATTACGGTGGCCCTAGTGGCTTCTTGGGGAGCATTGTGCCTCCACACCGCTCCAAACGGAGATTAGCATCCGCAAGGGTGTGAACTTCGGGATACATCGTCGTCTTCGCGTACCTCGGTTATCTCTTACCCGAGCCCTTTACTTATGGACTTTACTTTGTGATAGCCATATTGTTTCTTGTCATATATCTTGCTATCACTTAGTTGTTTATCTTGCTTAGCATAAGTTGTTGGTGCACATAGGTGAGCCTAGTTGTTGTAGGTTTTGTGCTTGACAAATTAACCGCTAGGTTTATTCCGCATTTGTTCAAGCCTAAACCGTAATTATTTTAAAAGCGCCTATTCACCCCCCCCCCCTCTAGGCGACATCCACGATCTTTCACTAGTTAACACTGTCAAAAGCTTTGTGAAAGTCTAATTTGAGCACCATCATCAGCAATTTCCTCTCTTTTTAGCACACTGGACTAATTCTGGCAGAGGAGCAAAATTTTCAACAATAGGACCTTCTTTTAGAAAGCCAGATTGGAGTGCATGCGCAAGATAAATAGAAGTCGATGTAGCCAAACTGATAAAACCTTCGTATTTAGCTTCGGAACACTACGTACCAGAGAGATAGGCCTATAATCTTTACTTACACTTTTGGCAAGAGCGTAGTGAATGTTGTGTTGACGCCAGACAAGTCAATATTTTTCAGAAAAAATCTTGAAAATAGTTTATCAGATCATCCTTGTGCACTTCCTGGAAGAACTTATATAACTCAATTTGTGTAATCATCTGGTCCTAGGCTCGTATTGTTTGGAGATGAATTGATAACAAAAACATTTTCTGCCCAGGTAAGAGGTTCAGACATGCTGCTACGATCGGTCATATCATAAATGTCATGGAGCTGTAAGAGACATGGAGAAGGGATACCTAAAATACTCTTGTAATAATTTTTGGCAATACGTAGTTAATCTCTGATGTCATAATGCTCCACTCCATCACTTACCAAACGCCTGATCTTATTTCTTTGAGCCTGAAAGTTAGCTGCAGCATGAAAGAAATGTGAATTTTCAGCTTCCAAATTACACCACTTGATTTTTTTCCGCTGCTTCCTCATCATAGTCTGCCATCAAATTAGTTCCTGAGCTTAAAGCAAAGCGGATTTCCTTAGAGTGAACTCAAGGGAAGAGAGTGCCGTCATTTCCCCAATGGCATTGATATATTCCACTACATATATACTTGTTGTTATCAATGAGCAGCTGTGTGACACCCAGATAATTAAGCTACAGTAATCCCACGTTAATGGTGCCATGCCATCATGTTACTGTTGCTAATCTCTGCTTGATCCAAATCGCAATTCAAATTCAAAGCCGAGTTTAAATTCAAAATTCAAATTTTGTCACACATGAAAACTAAAATGTTCACAATAGTCTATACATTCACCTGATCATTTTCATGTTGAAACCAGACTCATTTGAATTTCCAAAATGCCCCTGAAATTAAATTTGTTGGTCCAGCAACAATTAAATTGGCCTTTCCAATTTCTAAAAATGGTTAGGCAACTCCTTTTGACCCCAAACTTTTTGTGTGCCATCTCAAGTTATTGTGTTAAAATTATGTGCCAAGTTTTGTTCAAAGAAAAAATCATTTGGTGTCCCAACTAAATGCAAAAGGAAAGAACAAATGAAAAGAACAAAATAATAAAGAGAAATAGAAAAGGCCCCCTCCCCCAGTGGGCCTCTTGGCCCAATTGGTCGCAACCAGCCAGCCCATCCCACGCCTCCCTGGCCTAGATGACCCAATCCACCCGCATACCCTCCCCCCACTCCCCCTCGATCTCTCTCTCCCTCGCTCCTCACTATCCAGATCGGGATCGAGCGCCCCCGTCGCCGCATCACAGCTCGCCGTCGCCCGCGCCCCGCGAACCGTCACCACCGCGCCAGACCTCGCCGCGGCGCCCCTTCTCCCTCGATCTGGAAGCGCCACCGCCTGGCGACCTCGCCTCGGTGCCGACCACATCGCCCGCCCTCGATGTCGAACGCCGCCACCAAATAACGCCGTCGCCGTCCAGTCGTCCACCACCGCCTCCCCGGGCTCGCTTTCGCACATCTGCAGCGCCGGTGAGGTCTGCTCCTCCGTTTTTCCCCTCTCCTTTCCCTCCCGTCGCCGTAGGTCGTCCCCGCCGACACGCCCGAGCTCCCGAGGAGCTCGCGGTTGCCGCGCCCGTCCTTTGCCGCTCGCGCCCCGCGCCCGCCTCGGCCGCTGCCGCCCTCCGGTCGGTCACGGCAAGACTGCCGCTAGTCCGACCGGTGATACGTCCATTTTGCATCATGCTTTCATATCGATATTTATCACATTATGGGATGTTATTTCACGTTATGTCACAATACTTATGGCTATTCTCTCTTATTTTACAAGGTTTACATGAAGAGGGAGAATGCCGGCAGCTGGAATTCTAGGCCGGAAAAGGAGCAAATATTGGAGACATATTCTGCGCAACTCCAAAAGTCCTGAAACTCCACGGAATATCTTAAAATAAATAAAGAAAAATCGTCACCAAAGATGAAGGCCAGGGGGCCCACACCCTGCTCCCGAGGGTGGGGGTACCCCCCGTGGGGCGCGCCCCCTACCTCGTGGGCCCCCTGGTAGCTCTCCGACGCCCATCTTCTCCTATATGAAGTCTTTCGATGAGAAAAAAAATAAGCAACCTTTCGGGACGAGACTCCGCCGCCACGAGGCGGAACCTTGGCGAAACCAATCTAGGGCTCCGGCAGAGCTGTTCTGCCGGGGACACTTCCCTCCGGGAGGGGGAAATCATCACCATCGTCATCACCAACGCTCCTCTCATCGGGAGAGGGAAATCTCCATCAACATCTTCACCATCACCATCTCCTCTCAAAACCCTAGTTCATCTCTTGTATCCAATTCTTGTCTCCAAGTCCGGGATTGGTGCTAGTAGGTTGCTAGTAGTGTTGATTACTCCTTGTAGTTGATGCTAGTTGGTTTATTTGGTGGAAGATCATATGTTCAGATCCTTTATGCATATTATTACCCTCTGATTATGAACATGAATATGCTTTGTGAGTAGTTACGTTTGTTCCGAGGACAAGGGAGAAGTCTTGCTATTAGTAGTCATGTGAATTTGGTATTCGTTCGATATTTTGATGAGATGTATGTTGTCTAGCCTCTAGTGGTGTTATGTGAATGTCGACTACATAACACTTCACCATTATTTGGGCCTAGAGGAAGGCATTGGGAAGTAATAAGTAGATGATAGGTTGCTAGAGTGACAGAAGCTTAAACCCTAGTTTATGCGTTGCTTCGTAAGGGGCTGATTTGGATCCATATGTTTCATGCTATGGTTAGGTTTACCTTAATACTTTTGTTGTAGTTGCGGATGCTTGAAATAGAGGTTAATCATAAGTGGGATGCTTGTTCAAGTAAGAACAGCACCCAAGCACCGGTCCACCCACATATCAAATTATCAAAGTACCGAACGCGAATCATATGAACGTGATGAAAACTAGCTTGACGATATTCCCATGTGTCCTCGGGAGCGCTTTTCCTATTATAAGGGTTTGTCCAGGCTTGTCCTTTGCTACAAAAAGGATTGGGCCACCTTGCTGCACTTTATTTACTCTTGTTACTTGTTTCTCGTTACAATTTATCTTATCACAAAACTATCTGTTATCACTTATTTCAGTACTTGCAGAGAATACCTTGCTGAAAACCGCTTATCATTTCCTTCTGCTCCTCGTTGGGTTCGACACTCTTACTTATCGAAAGGACTACGATAGATCCCGTATATTTGTGGGTCATCAAGACTCTTTTCTGGCGCCGTTGCCAGGGAGTGTAGCGCCTTTGGTAGGTGGAATTTGGTAAGGAAAAATTTATATAGTGTGCTGAAATTTACTGTCACTTGTTACTATGGAAAGTAATTCTCTGAGGGGCTTGTTCGGGGTATCTTCACCCCGTCCAGTAGAGCAAAGAGTTGCTCCTCAACCTACCGAACCTATTGAAAATGAAACTCCTTTTGAATTTCCTTCGGGTATGATGGAAAAACTGCTAGCTAATACTTTTATAGGAGATGGAACGAAGCATCCTGATGAACATCTACTCTATGTGGATGAAGTTTGTGGACTATTTAAGCTTGCAGGTATACCCAATGATGTTGTTAAGAAGAAGGTCTTCCCTTTATCTTTGAAGGGAGACGCATTGACATGGTATAGGCTATGTGATGATACGAGATCATGGAACTATAAAAGATTGAAATTGGAATTTCATCAAAAGTATTACCCTATGCATCTTGTTCATCGTGATCGCAATTATATATATAACTTTTGGCCTCGTGAAGGAGAAAGCATCGCTCAAGCTTGGGGGAGGATTAAATCAATGTTATATTCATGCCCCAATCATGAGCTCTCAAGAGTGACAATTCTTCAGAATTTTTATGCTCGGCTTTCTGATAATAATCGCACCATGCTCGATACTTCTTGTGTTGGCTCTTTTATGATGAAGACTATTGAATTCAGATGGAATTTATTGGATAGAATTAAACGCAACTCTAAAGATTGGGACCTCGACGAAGGTAAGGAGTCAGGTATGACACCTAAGTTTGATTGTGTTAAATATTTTATGGATACCGATATTTTCCGTAAGTTTAGCACTAAATATGGACTTGACTCTGAGATAGTAGCCTCTTTCTGTGAATCTTTTGCTACTTATGTTGATCTCCCCAAGGAGAAGTGGTTTAAATATCATCCTCCCATAGAAGTAAAAGTAGCTGCACCTATTAAAGTTGAAGAAAAGACTGTCACTTATAATGATCCTATTGTTCCCACTTCTTATGTTGAGAAACCACCTTTCCCTGTTAGAATAAAGGATCATGCTAAAGCTTCAACTGTGGTTCGTAAAAGCAATATTAGGACTTATACACCTCCTGAGCAAGTCAAAGTAGAACCTAATATTTCTATTGTTAAAGATCTCTTGTCTGATAATATTGATGGGCATGTTATTCAATTCTGTGGTGAATCTGCTAGAATTGCTAAACCTTGTGCTAAAGATAAACATAGATCTGTGGTAGGCGTGCCTGTTATTTCTGTTAAAATAGGAGATCATTGTTATCATGGCTTATGTGATATGGGTGCTAGTGCTAGTGTTATACCTTATGATTTATATAAAGAAACTAAGCATGAAATTGCACCTGCTGAGTTAGAAGATATTGATGTTACAATTAAACTTGCCAATAGAGATACTATATCTGCAATGGGAATTGTTAGAGATGTTGAAGTCTTGTGTGGCAAAACTAAATATCCTGCTGATTTTCTTGTTCTCAGTTCTCCACAAGATAGCTTTTGTCCCATTATTTTTGGTAGACCCTTTTTGAACACTGTTAATGCTAAGATAGACTGCAAAAAGAATGTTGTTACTATTGGCTTGGATAATATGGTTCATGAGTTTAATTTCCCTAAATTTAGTAAACAACATCGTGAGGAAGAATTGCCTAGTAAGGATGATATTATCGGTCTTGCTTCTATTGCCGTACCTCCTAGTGATCCTTTAGAACATTATTTGCTAGACCATGAAAATGATATGTTCATGAATGAAAGAAGGGAAAGGGAAATAGATGAAGTATTCTTTAAACAGGAACCTATTCTGCAACACAATTTGCATGTTGAAATCCTAGGGGATCCTCCTCCACCCAAGGGTGATCCCGTGTCTGAGCTTAAACCGTTGCCTGATAATCTTAAATATGCTTATCTTGATGAAAAGAAAATATATCATGTTATTATTAGTGCTAACCTTTCAGAGCATGAAGAAGAAAGATTATTGAAAACTCTGAAGAAGCACCGTGCCGCTATTGGATATACTCTTGATGACCTTAAGGGCATTAGTCCCACTCTATGTCAACATAAAATAAATTTGGAAGCGGATGCCAAACTAGTTCGTGATCCTCAACGACGTTTGAATCCTAAAATGAAAGAAGTGGTAAGAAAAGAAATACTCAAGCTTCTGGAGGCAGGTATAATTTATCCCGTTGCTGATAGTCAGTGGGTAAGTCCTGTCCATTGTGTCCCCAAGAAGGGGGTATTACTGTTGTCCCTAATGGTAAAGATGAATTGATCCCGCAAAGAATTATTACAGGTTATAGGATGGTAATTGATTTCCACAAATTAAATAAAGCTACTAAGAAATATCATTACCCCTTAACTTTTATTGATCAAATGCTAGAAAGATTATGCAAACATACACATTATTGCTTTCTAGATGGTTATTCTGGTTTCTCTCAAATACCTGTGTCAGCTAAGGATCAATCAAAGACTACTTTTACATGCCCTTTTTGTACTTTTTTCTTATAGACGTATGCCTTTTGGTTTATGTAATGCACCTGCTACCTTTCAAAGATGCATGATGGCTATATTCTCTGACTTTTGTGAAAAGATTTGTGAGGTTTTCATGGACGACTTTTCCGTCTATGGATCCTCTTTTGATGATTGCTTGAGCAATCTTGATCGAGTTTTGCAGAGATGTGAAGAAACTAATCTTGTCTTGAATTGGGAAAAGTGCCACTTTATGGTTAATGAAGGTATTGTCTTGGGGCACAAAGTTTCTGAAAGAGGTATCGAAGTTGATAAAGCCAAGGTTGATGCTATTGAAAGATGCCATGTCCCAAGGACATCAAAGGTATAAGAAGTTTCCTTGGTCATGCCGGATTTTATAGGAGGTTCATTAAGGACTTCTCAAAATTTCTCGCCTCGACTAATTTATTACAAAAAGATGTACCATTTTTTTTTTATGATGATTGTGTAGAAGCATTTGAAATACTTAAGAAAGCATTAGTCTCTGCACATGTTGTTCAGCCACCTGATTGGAATTTACCCTTTGAAATTATGTGTGATGCTAGTGATTATGTTGTAGGTGTTGTTCTAGGGCAAAGAGTTGATAAGAAATTAAATGTTATCCATTATGCTAGTAAGACTCTAGACAATGCTCAAAGAAATTATGCTACTACCGAAAAGGAACTTTTAGCAGTTGTATTTGCTTGTGATAAATTCAGACCCTATATTGTTGATTCTAAAGTAACTATCCACACCGATCATGCTGCTATTAAATATCTTATGGAAAAGAAAGATGCAAAACCTAGACTTATTAGATGAGTTCTCTTGCTGCAAGAATTTGATTTGCATATTGTCGATAGAAAAGGAGCTGAGAACCCCGTTGCAGATAACTTATCTAGGTTAGAGAATGTTCTTGATGACCCACTACCTATTGATGATAGCTTTCCTGATGAACAATTAAATGTCATAAGCACTTCTCGTAGCACTCCATGGTATGCTGATTATGCTAATTATATTGTTGCTAAATTTATACCACCTAGCTTCACATACTAACAAAAGAAAAAGTTTTTCTATGATTTGAGACATTACTTGGATGACCCACATCTTTATAAAGAAGGAGTAGATGGTGTTATTAGACGTTGTGTACCTGAGCATGAACAGGAATAGATCCTACGCAAGTGTCACTCCGAAGCTTATGGAGGACACCACGCTGGAGATAGAACTGCACATAAGGTATTGCAATCCGGTTTTATTGGCCCACTCTCTTCAAGGATGCTCGTAAGTTTGTTTTGTCTTGCGATGAATGTCAAAGTATTGGTAATATTAGTAGACATCAAGAAATGCCTATGAATTATTCACTTGTTATTGAACCATTTGATGTTTGGGGCTTTGATTATATGGGACCTTTTCCTACCTCTAATGGATATACACATATTTTAGTTGCTGTTGATTACGTTACTAAGTGGGTAGAAGCTATTCCAACTAGTAGTGCTGATCATAACACCTCTATTAAAATGCTTAAGGAAGTTATTTTTCCGAGGTTTGGAGTCCCTAGATATTTAATGACTGATGGTGGTTCACACTTTATTCATGGTGCTTTCCGTAAAATGCTTGCTAAATATGATGTTAATCATAGAATTGCATCTCCTTATCACCCGCAGTCTAGTGGTCAAGTAGAATTGAGCAATAGAGAGCTCAAATTAATTTTGCAAAAGACTGTTAATAGGTCTAGAAAGAATTGGTCCAAGAAACTTGATGATGCACTATGGGCCTATAGAACTGCATATAAGAATCCTATGGGTATGTCTCCGTATAAAATGGTTTATGGAAAAGCATGTCACTTACCTCTCGAACTAGAACATAAGGCATATTGGGCTATTAAAGAGCTCAACTATGATTTCAAACTTGCCGGTGAGAAAAGGTTATTTGATATTAGCTCACTTGATGAATGGAGAACCCAAGCTTATGAAAATGCTAAGTTGTTTAAATAAAAAGTTAAAAGATGTCATGACAAAAGGATACAAAAGCGTGAGTTTAATGTAGGTGATTATGTATTGCTATACAACTCTCGTTTAAGATTTTTTGCAGGAAAACTTCTCTCTAAATGGGAAGGTCCCTACGTTATCGAGGAGGTCTATCGTTCCGGTGCCATAAAAATCAACAACTTCGAAGGCACAAATCCGAAGGTGGTAAACGGTCAAAGAATCAAACATTATATCTCAGGTAATCCCATAAATGTTGAAACCAATATTATTGAAACCGTAACCCCGGAGGAATACATAAGGGACACTTTCCATACCGTTTCAGACTCCGAAAAGGAATAGGTATGTGGTACGGTAAGTAAACCGACTCCAAAACAATTTTTAAGGCAATATTTCTCCGTTTTGGAATATTTAGAAAAATATAAAAATATGTGGCAGTCCGGGAAGGACACGAGGGCCCCACGAGGGTGGTGGGCGTGCCCTACCCCTCGGGCGCGCCCCCCTACCTCGTGAGCACCTCATGTGCCCTCCGGACTCCGTTTTCTTGCACGATACGTATTTTGGTCGGTAAAAATTCATTATATATTCTCCCGAAGGTTTTGACTCCTGTATCACGCAAATCTCCTCTATTTTTGTTTTGAGCTATTGCTGCTGCAGATTAGAGCAAGATGTCTTCTTAAGAGTCAGTCGGGGAGAGCCGGGTATCTAATCCGGCACCAGAACCAAGGGCAAACAGCGATGCTGACCACTTTGGGCCAGCAACGGAGGAAGAGATGGAGGCCGACTTGATGAGGGTAGATGCCATGGAGGATCAAGAAGTCACCTCTCGCCTCCAAGCTGGGTTTACGATGGGGAACTACAGAGCTCAGCTATTCCAAACTCGGTTATCCCTTCCAATGTTAGATTTCTTTCTTATGAAAATATTAGGAGGAGTGTCTCTTGTTCTCCCGCAGCTATGCAACACCCTTGGGTGCAAGGATCTTTAGCCGTTATAGGAAAGCTTCGCAAGGAAATAATGGACCTCAAGCAGCAAGTCAATAAGCTCGAGGAGGAGAACCGTATCTTGAGGGGAATCATCGCCAAGATATTACACCAACAACAAAGAAGGAGATATAATCACATGGGTATGGGCACTCCCCTTGGCAACTGCCAAGCTTGGGGGAGGTGCCCCGGTATCGTATCACCATCACAACTCCTATCTTTACCGTTTTTCTTAGTATGATCCTTTTAGTAGTATCTTGATCTAGTAGGATAAAGTTATGGCATGATCTAGTTTTGAGTTTTGCTTTATGATCTTTCTATGTAATCGAGTCCGTGAGCTATATATATATAATAAATTTAGTTGAGTCAAGGGCTTGATTATTTTGCCATGATCTTGGGTGAATAAAATAAAAGAAAGGAAGAAAAAGAATAAAAAGAAACATAGAGTTCATATTGATCTTATTGAGGGTAATGACTTCACATAGAAAGAGTATGATGATTAAAAGTTGTTGGGAGTTGGCAAATATAGCTTTGGTCATCGTTGCAATTAATAGGAAGTAATAAGGAAAGAGAGGTTTCACATATAGATATATTATCATTGACATCTTTTATGATTGGGAGCACTCATTAAAATATAACATGCTAAAGAGTTGATGTTGGACAAGGAAGACAACATGATGAGTTATGTTTTCTTATATCTGAGATAAAGTATGTTGTCATGGATCCTCTAACGTGTTGAGCTTGCCTTTCCCCCTCATGCTAGCCAAATTCTCAGCACCAAGTAGAGATACTACTTGTGCTTCCAAATACCCTTAAACCAGTTTAGCCATGAGAGTCCACTATATCTACCTATGGATTGAGTAAGATCCTTCAAGTAAGTTGTCATCGGTGCAAAGCAATAAAAATTGCTCTCTAAATATGTATGATTGATTGGTGTGGGAGAAATAAGCTTTATACGATCTTGTGATATGGAAGAAATAAAAGCGACAGACTGCATAATAAAGGTTCACATCACAAGGGGCAATATAAAGTGATGTTCTTTCGCATTGAGATTTTGTGCATCCAACCATAAAAGCTCATGGCAACCTCTGCTTCCCTCTGCGAAGGGCCTATCTTTTATTATTATCCTCTACCTTATGCAAGAGTCACGGTGATCATCACCTTTCCCTTTTTCATTTTATCCTTTGGCAAGCCCAGCATGTTGGAAAGAACATGATATATGTATCTAATTGGATGTAGGGGAGCATGAATTATTATTGTTGACATTACCCTTGAGGTAAAAGGTTGTGGGGCAAAACTATAGGCCCCTATCTTTCTCTGTGTCCGACTAAAACTCCGTAACCACAAGTATTGCGTGAGTGTTAGCAATTATGAAGGACTAAGTGATAGTTGAGTATGTGGACTTGCTTTTAAGCTCTGACATAGACTCTTTCCGATGTTACAATAAATTGCAATTGCTTCAATGACTGATGTTATAATTTTTTGGTGCTCAATAAGGTTTCTGATTCATACTTTTGCATTGTCAAAAGATCATCACTTGAACATAAGTAATCATATGACAAAATCTATATATGTTGCTATTATGAGAATAGTCATGATGCCTTCATGTCCGTATTTTATTTTTATCGACGCCTCTACCTCTAAACATGAGGACATATTTATTGTTATCGGCTTTTCGCTTGACGACAAGCAAGGTCTAAGCTGGGGGGAGTTGATACGTCCATTTTGCATGATGCTTTCATATCGATATTTATCGCATTATGGGTTGTTATTTCACGTTATGTCACAATACTTATGGCTATTCTCTCTTATTTTACAAGGTTTACATGAAGAGGGAGAATGCCGGCAGCTGGAATTCTGGGCTGGAAAAGGAGCAAATATTGGAGACCTATTCTGTGCAACTCCAAAAGTCCTGAAACTCCATGGAATATCTTAAAATAAATAAAGAAAAATCCTCGCCAAAGATGAAGGCCAGGGGGCCCACACCCTGCTCACGAGGGTGGGGGGCGCCCCCCTGGGGCACGCCCCCCTACCTCGTGGGCCCCCTGGTGGCTCTCCGACGCCCATCTTCTCCTATATGAAGTCTTTCGATGAGAAAAAAACAATAAGCAACCTTTTGGAACGAGACTCTGCCGCCACGAGGCGGAACCAATCTAGGGCTCCGGCAGAGCTGTTCTGCCGGGGACACTTCCCTCCGGGAGGGGGAAATCATCACCATCGTCATCACCAACGCTCCTCTCATCGGGAGAGGGCAATCTCCATCAACATTTTCACCAGCACCATCTCCTCTCAAAACCCTAGTTCATCTCTTGTATCCAATTCTTGTCTCCAAGTCCGGGATTGGTGCTAGTGGGTTGCTAGTAGTGTTGATTACTCCTTGTAGTTGATGCTAGTTGGTTTATTTGGTGGAAGATCATATGTTCAGATCCTTTATGCATATTATTACCCCTCTGATTATGAACATGAATATGCTTTGTGAGTAGTTGCGTTTGTTCCTGAGGACAAGGGAGAAGTCTTGCTATTAGTAGTCATGTGAATTTGGTATTCGTTCGATATTTTGATGAGATGTATGTTGTCTAGCCTCTAGTGGTGTTATGTGAATGTCGACTACATAACACTTCACCATTATTTGGGCCTAGAGGAAGGCATTGGGAAGTAATAAGTAGATGATGGGTTGCTAGAGTGATAGAAGCTTAAACCCTAGTTTATGCGTTGCTTCGTAAGGGGCTGATTTGGATCCATATGTTTCATGCTATGGTTAGGTTTACCTTAATACTTTTGTTGTAGTTGCGGACGCTTGCAATAGAGGTTAATCATAAGTGGGATGCTTGTTCAAGTAAGAACAGCACCCAAGCACCGGTCCACCCACATATCAAATTATCAAAGTACCGAACGCGAATCATATGAAAGTGGTGAAAACTAGCTTGACGATATTCCCATGTGTCCTCGGGAGCGCTTTTCCTATTATAAGAGTTTGTCCAGGCTTGTCCTTTGCTACAAAAAGGATTGGGCCACCTTGCTGCACTTTATTTACTCTTGTTACTTGTTGCTCGTTACAATTTATCTTATCACAAAACTATCTGTTATCACTTATTTCAGTACTTGCAGAGAATACCTTGCTGAAAACCGCTTATCATTTCCTTCTGCTCCTCGTTGGGTTCGACACTCTTACTTATCGAAAGGACTACGATAGATCCCCTATACTTGTGGGTCATCAACCGGCCGTGCCGTGGCTGCCGACGCCTTGTGCCTGGGCCGACCCCTCTATTCGGTTAGTGGGGATAACCCCTCGCTAACACTAACGAGTCCCCTAACCACTCAATGACCCGTGGGCCCAAGGCCACTAACTTAATCTGAGGCAATGACTTATTTTAATTAAAAAACTGTTTAAATATGTGTCACTTACACACGGGCCCCACCAGTCAGTTTGACCAGTCAACTATTGACTGCTGACTGGGCTGTTGACTCAGCCCCTCCTGGACCCACATGTCAACCTGTGTAGACTTATGTGTACATAGTGTTGTGTGCACTTAGCAACTTCGCATTTATTTTTGGATTAAAATTAATTCCTATATATAAATAAAACTTTGGAAATTCATAGAAAATTAACCGTAGCTCGGATCAAAATATTTTCTACATGAAGACGAGACGAATCTGAACAAGCAGTCCGTTCGCCCACCACACGTCCCTAGCATAGCAAACGTTGAACTTTTCCCCTCTAGTTCATCTGTCTGACAGACGTCCGGAACCGGGAAAACTTTCCCGGTTGTATTCCCCCTTCGTCAGTATCGCCTAGCACCGCGTTCGAACACCTCTAGCCCCGTTTATTGTCTTCTTATGCTTATGTTTCCAAGTATTTACTGTTTCCCCTCTTCTTCTCCGGTAGACCTCGAGACCGCTGCTGATGCCCCTGTGATCGAATACGTCGACGACGACCCTCCTTCTTGTCTGAGCAACCAGGCAAGCCCCCCCCCCCCTTGATCATCTCGATATCGCCCATTTCATTCTCTCATGCTTGCATTAGATTTTGCTACTGTTATTGTTTGCTCCTATTCTGATGCATGGCCTGCTTTTGTAACCTGCTCATTGTACCTTACCTGCTTATCCTAAACTGCTTAGTATAGGTTGGTTAGAGACCCATTAGTGACCCCCACCTTGTCCTTGTTGCCCCTACTTCATCTTTGATGACTCGATCAACGTGATCGATGACCAGAGCCTGACACCTCACATCACATCACGCCCCTTTTGTTGCTCGACTCTGCAGAGCTACTATCGAGTGTCGAGGGTGATCCCTCATAACGCACTCCTGATGATAATTCTGTAGTGTAGCTATTTCGGCCGTGGTCATCGAGGGTGATTTCCTCTTTCACCATTCCCGATACGGATCTGTCATTCAACACCTCAAGTGTGAACCTCGAGAGTGGTCCCTCTTACGTTCACCTTGATGATTACATTCAGTGGAATCCACCGGGGGTTATTCCTCGGGTTTTCCCCTTGATGTTTGGACACACAGTTACCTTGACTTACTTGAGACCATTGTTGAAGTCGGGTCGGCCCTGAGGGGTACCCGCGAGTTGATGTGAAAGTCGGGCGGGCCAGTAGAGCACTCGCGAGTTTTCCACGTGGCACGGCCGGGCAGTCTGGGCCCTTGCCGTAAGTCCATGAGATGGGGCGACGGGGTCACCTTACCGTGAGTCTCTGCTCGTCTCCGCGAGCCCCCAATGCACTAACAGGTTTGGGTATTTGTTCTGAGTTGACCTCTAGCCTTTACGCACTAACCACCACGCGAGAATAGATATGGGCCTCGACGTCGCAGTATCAGCCGAAGCTTTGTCAGACGTCCAGTTCAGCAGTGCGGCACAGTCGGATCATGCTGGCCATCCGAGGCGGTGCTGGTATTCACCCTGCGCGCTATGACTCGGAGTGCTGCGGGCGATGGGCCCAAGACCCCGGAGCGCTTAGGATGTAGGCCGGCGGGGACCTCTCTGCTGAGCCTAGGTAGGGCTGTGACGTGTTGATCTTCCGAGGCCGAGCATTGACTCCAGAAAGGTGTGTCCGGCCAGAGTGATCGAGCGTGTTGGGTAACGTGGTGCACCCCTGCAGGGATGATATATATTCGAATACCGTGTATGCGGTAATGGACGTTCAGACTTATATCCTGGTCTTATATAACTAGAAATGGATACTTGAGATATGTGATGGAAATGTGGCTCCGAGATTGCTTTCCCGCAGGGAGTCGGGGAAGGATCTCTGGGCGTTGATGTTACAACATGCTTGTTAAATATTAAAATGCTACTCTTTACTCTTCTACATGCTGCAAGATGCTTGGAGCTGCTTGAAGATGCTAGTCTTCGATAGGCTAGGCCTTCCCCCCTCTATTCTGGCATTCTGCAGTTCAGTCCACAGATACAAACCTTCCATTTGATACCAATGCATACTTAGTATAGATCTGATGCTTCCGAGTACTTTGGATGAGTAATCACGGTTGCTTTGCTACCCCTTCTCCCCCTTCTTTCTTCTTTCCGGTTGATGCAACCAGATGGTGGATCCTTGGAGCCAGATGCCATCCCCATCGACTACTGCTACATGGGGGCCGCTAAAGACCAGGAGTAGTTAGGAGGTCCCAGGCAGGAGGCCTTGCCTCTTCGATCGTTGATGTTTGGGCTAGCCTTCTTAAGGCATCCTTGTTTAACTTATGTCTGTACTCAGATATTGTTGCTTCTGCTAACTCTTGTGTATCGAGCTATGTATTCGAGCCCTCGAGGCCCCTGGCTTGTAATATAAAGCTTGTATTGTTTTATTTGTGTCTAGAGTTGTGTTGTGATATCTTCCCGTGAGTCCCTGATCTTGATCATACACATCTGCGTGTATGATTAGTGTACGGTCGAATCGGGGGCGTCACAAGTTGGAATCAGAGCCGACTGCCTGTAGGATCCCCCTTTCCAACTCCTTGGCCGAAGTTGAGTCTAGTCTTTGAAAAACTGTTTTACTAACTTGCCTGTGTAGCTTACAGGCCCACATCGCCATTGGGTGGTATTAGGATCTTTTACTCCTCGACCTTTATTCTGGGACTATAATCTCTCTTCTATTCGGGTTAAATGATTTTGTTAACTCCAACTCTAGGTTCTCGTTAATACTTTCTCCCGAAGAGCCCCTCACTCCAGATGATTGCTTGGTGCACCAAAAGATTCTGAAGATACTCTCCGACGCTTTACCGAGTCCCTTGTACCCTTCGCCGCTGCGATCCCTACTACTAATAAATCATTAGGTGTAACTTCCTACATTGTCGTTCATACAGTCATTCCTCGTTGATCTTGTTATTACAAGATACCATGAATTTCTCCTTATTGTTCCGAGAATACCTTGTGCCTACTGAGTTCCTCGCCGGATGAATACCCCTACGGATAATTAATCATTCTTATCAAGTATCCGTTCATCCCCAGTTATTCTTATGCTTCATAAGATACTTTGTAATACAATCCGAGCTTTGGATGACCTCTGTCGCCTATTGCTCTAGAAGGTCTTACCTGCCTACACTCTGGTTAATTCCATATGCCTAGCAGTATCCATTGACGTCCTTTGTCATTATCATCTTGAGTCTTTCGATTTGATATGTCTGTGCCGCAATCATCAGTTGATCCTTATAGATTATCTTTCTAGCTCAGACGTCTTCCCGAACATGAGCTGGTTCTCGGCCAATCAGATTGCCATCGATTGTGCCCTACGTCTATTCAACTTATCCATCCTTGGTCAGAGTGTTTGCTTCTGATCCCTTGATTTTGGAAATCGTAATTTCGTTACATTTAAGCCTTGAGATAGTCAGTTGTTTCTATAATATGATATTCTTACATTCTTTCTTCTTCTGGTTGAGTACCGATACTCACATCAGATCCGTTGTGGACCTCCAGGTCCTTTGTTGGGTTTTATCCGACAGTGTCCTTCATATTCAGTAACCTTCCGAGCCTTTCCTTGGATACACAATGCCTTTGGTAAATTGTATCCCCCGTTCTCATCAACCCTACTCTGCTTTCGGGCTTGAGTTTTTTTACTCGTGACGTTTGTTGTATATGTTCCTAAGATGTCCCTATGGGTTCAATCTATGTCTTCCCTAAACCCGCGTGAACTTGAAAGTTATGCGGGTTATACGCTACTGGCTTTTCGCCAGGTAAAATTTTAACACTACAACTTCTTCGAATGCGAGAAGTGAATGGAAGGTTATGCATTGATGAAGTGGGAGTCGACCTTGAACCTTTGTATTCATGCCCATGGACCCGGTGTGGAACTTACCATGGAAGCTTCTTGTAATAATAATCCCCTTGTGATAAGTTCATCTTGTAACTATGATTGGTCCTTTGCAACCATGGTTCCGACCATATTGCTCTTCTTTGATTCCCTTCCTCGGACAAGTTGAAGTACTGCAGACCGCTTCACCTGTCCAACCTCTATTCTGCTCTACCCTCGAGTATTACCCTGTTGTATCTCGAGAATATCACGGAACTACATAACTTCTTATGAGTTCTTCTTCAACTATTATTTCTCGCCGATTCCAATTTTCCACGGGTTCTGAGTTGTTTGTCACTCGAGAACATTGATAACTGATTCGAGTCTCCTTTGTTTTGTTTAAACTTTTTGGTAACCTAACATATCTGAGCAGTGATAATTCGCTGCTTATGTAAATGCCTCGATGTACAACACTATCAGTAAGACCTCGTTGCTATTGTTGATGACATTCCGGTAGCCACCGATGGACGAGAACTTTGCCTATTGGTCCGCCTCGTTCAACGAGTAGGAAAATGGTTCTCTTTGTCCCTCGCCCTTGGTACCAACGTTGTTGCCAACATAACTGACAGGTTATTGTCTGACATGCCTTGCTATCAAGATCATGCAATATGACATCACCCTTCCTACTTTTTGTTCCACATGGTGGGCCCATAACCGACAGTTTCACAAGATCGAAACCTGACTCTCCTGTACATCCCTGTCTTCCAAAATTGTCCGTCACGCTTGGCCTCGCATGTAATCACGAGCCATCTTCCTAGTGATCTATTCTAGTGTCGGACGCAATACTTATTCCCATTGCTCTGAACCCCTTCCACACTCTGTTTCAGACATCGAACGATTGTCCATCCGCTTCAAGCTTCTTATTGCACCTTTTAGCCTTGCTCTCGGTGACTTTCTTGAATTTCAACTCGAGAGATGCCTCTATGCGACGTTCACCGAGATAGCCCCAGGTACCTATCTTGTGTCGAGTTCCGTCCTTCCCGAATCTTTCCCCCTTACTACACCCCTTAAATCTCGGGACGAGATTTCTTGTAGTGGAGGAGAATTGTGACGCCCGTATAATTAAGCTACAGTAATCCCTCGTTAATGGTGCCATGCCATCATGTTACTGTTGCTAATCTCTGCTTGATCCAAATCGCAATTCAAATTCAAAACCAAGTTTAAATTCAAAATTCAAATTTTGTCAGACATGAAAACTAAAATGTTCACAATAGTATATAAATTCACTTGATCATTTTCATGTTGAAACCAGCCTCATTTGAATTTCCAAAATGCCCCTAAAATTTAATTTGTTGGTCCAGCAACAATTAAATTGGCCTTTCCAATTTCTAAAAATGGTTAGGCAACTCCTTTTGACCCCAAACTTTTTGCGTGCCATCTCAAGTTATTGCGTTAAAATTATGTGCCAAGTTTTGTTAAAAGCAAAAATCATTTGGTGTCCCAACTAAATGCAAAAGGAAAGAACAAATGAAAAGCAAAAATAATAAAGAGAAATAGAAAAGGACCCCTCCCCTAGTGGGCCTCTTGGCCCAGCTGGTCGCAACCAGCCAGCCCATCCTGCGCCTCCCTGGCCTAGATGGCCCAATCCCTCCCCACTACTAACCCCCACGCAACCGTAACCCTAGCCCACCACCTGCATACCCCCCACTCCCCCTCGATCTCTCTCTCCCTCGCTCCTCACGATCCAGATCGGGATCGAGCGCCCCCGTCGCCGCATCGCAGCTCGCCGTCGCCCGTGCCCCGCCAACCGTCACCACCGCGCCAGACCTCGCCGCGGCACCCCCTCTCCCTCGATCTGGACGCGCCGCCACCTGGCGACCTCGCCTCGGTGCCGACCACGTCGCCCGCCCTCATTGTCGAACGCCGCCACCACATCGCGCTGTCGCCGTCCAGTCGTCCACCACCGCCTCCCCGTGCTCGCTTTCGCACATATGCAGGGTCGGTGAGGTCCCCTCCTCCATTTTCCCCTCTCCTTTCCCTCCCATCGCCGTAGGTCGTCCCCGCCGACACGCCCGAGCTCCCGAGGAGCTCGCGGTTGCCGCTTCGCCCTTGCCGCTCGCGCCCGTGCCTCCGGCCGCCGCCCTGCCGCTAGTCTGGCCGGCCAGCCAGTGCTGCCGGGCGCCTTGTGCCCAGCATGAGCCCAGGCCAGCAAGGCCACAGCCTCTGCACAGGCCAACCCCCTATTCGGTTAGTGGGGATAACCCTCGCTAACACTAACCAGTCCCCTAACCACTCACTAACCCGTGGGCCCAAGGCCATTAACTTAATCTGAGGTAATAACTTATTTTAATTAAAAAAACCTGTTAAAATATGTGTCACTTACACACGGGCCCCACCAGTCAGTTTGACCAGTCAACATTCAACTGTTGACTGCTGACTGGGCTGCTGACTCAGCCCCTCCTGGACCCACATGTCAACCTGTGTACACTTATATGTACATAGTGTTGTGTGCACTTAGCAATTTTGCATTTATTTTTGGATTAAAATTAATTCCTATATATAAATAAAACTTTGGAAATTCATAGAAAATTAACCGTAGCTCGGATGAATATGTTTTCTACATGAAAGTTGCTGAGAACAACGAGACGAATCTGAACACACGGTCCGTTGGCCCGCCACACGTCCCTAGCATAGCAAACGTTGAACTTTTCCCCTCCGGTTTATCTGTCTGACAGACGTCCGGAACCGGGAAAACTTTCCCAGATGTTTTCCCCCTTCGCCAGTATCACCTAGCACCGCGTTCGAACACCTCTAGCCCCGTTTATTGTCTTGTTATGCTTATGTTTGCAAGTATTTACTGTTTCTTCCCCCTCTTCTTCTCCGGTAGACCTCGAGACTGCTGTTGATGCCCCTATGATCGAATACGTCGACGACGACCCTCCTTCTTATCTGAGCAACCAGGCAAGCCCCCCCCCCCCTCCTTTGATCATCCCGATATCGCCCATTCCATTCTCTCATGCTTGCATTAGATTTTGCTACTGTTATTGTTTGCTCCTATTCTGATGCATGGCCTGCTTTTGTAACCTGCTCATTGTACATTACCTGCTTATCCTAAACTGCTTAGTATAGGTTGGTTAGAGACCCATCGGTGACCCCCACCTTGTCCTTGTTGCCCCTGCTTCATCTTCGACGACTCGATCAACGTGATCGATGACTAGAGCCTGACACCTCACATCACATCACGCCCCTTTTGTTGCTCGACTCTGCAGAGCTACTATCGAGTGCCGAGGGTGATCCCTCATAACGCACTCCTGATGATAATTCTGTAGTGTAGCTATTCGGTCGTGGTCATCGAGGGTGATTTCCTCTTTCACCATTCCCGATACGGCTCTGTCGTTCAACACCTCAAGTGTGAACCTCGAGGGTGGTCCCTCTTACGTTCACCTTGATGATTACATTGAGTGGAATCCACCGGGGGTGATTCCTCGGGTTTTCCCCTTGATGTTTGGACACACGGTTACCTTGACTTACTTGAGACCATTGTTGAAGTCGGGTCGGCCCTGAGGGGTACCCTCGAGTTGATGTGGAAGTCGGGTGGGCCCGTAGAGCACCCGCGAGTTTTCCACGTGGCACACGGCCGGGCAATCTGGGCCCTTGCCGTAAGTCCATGAGACGGGGCGACGGGGTCACCTTATCGTGAGTCTCTGCTCGTCTCCGCGAGCCCCCAATGCACTAACAGGTTTGGGTATTTGTTTTGAGTTGGCCTTTGGCCTTTACGCAGTAACCACCACGCGAGAATAGATTTGGGCCTCGACGTCGCAGTATCAACCGAAGCTTTGTCAGACGTCCAGTTCAGCAGTGCGGCACAGTCGGATCGTGCTGACCATCCGAGGTGGTTCTGGTATTCACCCTGCGCGCAACGACCCGGAGTCCTGTGGGAGATAGGCCCAAGACCCCGGAGCGCTTAGGATGTAGACCGGCGGGGACCTCTCTGCTGAGCCTAGGTAGGGTTGCGACGTGTTGATCTTCCGAGGCCGGGCATTGACCCTAGAAAAGTGTGTCCGGCCAGAGTGATCGAGCGTGTTGGTAACGTGGTGCACCCCTGCAGGGAAGATATATATTCGAATACCGTGTCCGCGGTAATGGACGTTCAGACTTATATCCTGATCTTATATAACTAGAAATGGATACTTGAGATATGTGATGGATATGTGGCTCCGAGATTGCTTTCCCGCAGGGAGTCGGGGAAGGATCTCTGGGCGTTGATGTTACAACATGCTTGTTAAATATTAAAATGCTACTCTTTACTCTTCTACATGCTGCAAGATGCTTGGAGCTGCTTGAAAATGCTAGTCTTCGATAGGCTAGGCCTTCCCCCCCTCTATTCTGGCATTCTGTAGTTCAGTCCACAGATACAAACCTTCCATTTGATACCAATGCATACTTAGTATACATCTGATGCTTGCGAGTACTTTGGATGAGTAATCACGGTTGCTTTGCTACCCCTTCTCCCCCTTCTTTCTTCTTTCCGGTTGATGCAACCAGATGGTGGATCCTTGGAGCCAGATGCCAACCCCGTCGACTACTACTACATGGAGGCCGCTGAAGACCAGGAGTAGTTAGGAGGTCCCAGGCAGGAGGCCTTGCCTCTTTGATCGTTGGTGTTTGTGCTAGCCTTCTTAAGGCATCCTTGTTTAACTTATGTCTGTACTCAGATATTGTTTCTTCTGCTAACTCTTGTGTATCGAGCTATGTATTCGAGCCCTCGAGGCCCCTGGCTTGTAATATAAAGCTTGTATTGTTTTATTTGTGTCTAGAGTTGTGTTGTGATATCTTCCCGTGAGTCTCTATTCTTGATCGTACACATTTGTGTGTATTATTAGTGTACGGTCGAATCGGGGGCGTCACAAGCTGCAGCCCAGCCTTTTTCTTAGCCCAATGCCTAATGGCAGCCCTAGTCCGCCTCATCTTAAACTGATCAAAGATGCAGAAGAGTAAAAAACTCAAGACCCCCTCTTCCATCCGTCATCAAACATTTTTCTGACTTCATCCATCTCCAGCCAGTAGTTATTGAACCTGAATAATTTGCACCGGTGTGTTTCCCGCTTAAATTCCACAAGAATTGGTTCATGCTCTCGTGTGGTTGTGGGAACAACAATGGTAGTTGTTTGAAGAAAGGTTGTGTTCCATTCAGCATTGGTAAGAATTTTGTCCGGTTGAACCAATTTTGGGGCTTTCATTTTATTCGACCAGGTAAACTTTCGGTTATCAATGCAAATATCATCCAAACCATGCTCCTGGATCCAAGTGTTGAAGGTTTCCATAACCGACCAGTTCAAGCGACCAAGAGATTTTTCATGGGCATATCCAATACAAGACGACGTCACCTAGGGGCATGCTTATTTTAAAATTTTGCGTTTTTTCAAATATATGAACATTTTTTCATTCATTAGCATTTCAAAAAATTGTGAACATTTTCTAAATTCTTCAACATTTTAAAATTAATGAAATTAACATTCCGGGTATTTTCCAAATTCATGAATAGCTTTCAAAATCAAAGTACAGTTATTTAGTTTGCGAATATTTTAAAATATGTTAATTATTTTAATTTGTGAATATTTAAAAAATGTCTGAGATTTTGTTTTAAATTAGTGAATATTTTTAATTTCACAAAAAATGAAATATGCAATGTTTTTAAAAAATCAGAATTTTTTTAGTAAATACCCCTGAAGAATATAAGAATAGTGCTGAAACTCCCGTTTGGAAAACATGAAAATTACCAGCGCAATCTGCGGCCCAACGTGAATGACGGCACTTTATTTATTATGTACTCCCTCGTTCCTTCAAAGAGTATACTTCCAACTTTATTGAGGGGTCAAACTATCTCAAAGTTTGTGTAAAAATATATCAATATTTGTGGTATATGATGAAAGTATATTTTATTATGAATTTAATGCTATTATTTTGATGTCATACCTGTTGATGTATTATTATATAAATATGATCAAACATAAATTTTTTTAAGTTTCAACAAAGTTAGAAGTACACGATCACGTTCTAAACTACCTCGACGCAATCTCTACTTCTAATGGAGCAGTTAGTAGTCTCGCCTTCAGGGTTTTTTCGTCCCACCTCTCATGGTTTTTTTTGGTACCTCCTCCCACCTTTGCTGGTTTTTCTGTAGATTTTTTTCGTCCCCTCCCCCCACTTCATCGGTTTATTTTCGTGTCACCCTCTCACACAACGAAAGAAATCTGAACAGATCAGATCTTTCCATACTGGCGCAAGTTATTTAGTAATGTAGAATCAATCACGAACAATCTTTAAATATCAAATCTAAATTAATTAGCCTTACCTTAAATCACTCAATAACATTAATTAGAAAACAAATAATTGATTTTCAGAAAAATCGCTCAATCACATTAACCTTATTTTAACTCACGGATGGTAATCAATCTCCAAACAAAGGAAACAATACATCGAAGGAGCAGTAAATAAACTCCCTTTCTTATGACATGTATATGATCTTCCCTTTTCTCTCCGTTGTCGAGCGTTCTTGATTCTCGAGGCCGATGCTTGGGCTGCATCACTGGGTCGCGACGGTGCCGGAGGACGAGGATGGCGAGGCCGGGTGCCACGGCACCGCGTTGGCCACGGCCGGTGAAGGGGGAGAAGAAGGGCGGCTTCCCTGGCCGTGGCCCTGGCCCTGGGAGTTGGTGCGGTGGAAGCGGCACTTGAGGACTCGGCGTGGGTGGCCGGCGTGTAGACGCACTTGGAAGAGGGCCCGTGGCCCGCGCCGGACGGCGCCGGCGACGACCCGGGCCACCTCCTCCGCGTATTCTTGGAGCTGTGGCTGGCCGATTTACATGAAATTAATTTCCTCAGTTGTGATGGCAGATATAATACACATAATCCATATTGTTATGCACTAGCGTGTGTGTGTGAAATATATGGATTATGGTCCCGTACCCAATAAGATGGATATGTATGTGTGTGTGTTAGAGAGAGAGGGAGAGGGGGAGAGAGAGTGAGGGAGATGGGGAGAGAGAGTGAGGAAGAGGGAGGGAGAGAGTGTGTGTGTGTGAGGATTTGATGGTAAAAAAGGTCGTCCATGTCATTTGATATGTATGAGAATATTAATATTAAACTCTTAAAGTTAATGTGGCCCCGTTGTAATGCACGGGCGTTCTTCTAGTCATTAGTAATCTGCAGCTTTTTTTAGGGACTCTGCAGATTTGTTTTTCTTTTCCTTTTTTTGAGAAACGACTCTGCAGTTTTTTTTTTTTTTTGAGGTGAACGACTCTGCAGCTTTGTTAATGGGAGCATCTTCGGTTGTTTTTTATGGTAGATTGAAAATACAGCTATGAAGGCCAGCCGCCAGAGACGAGTGAGCCCAAGCCCAAGCCTAAGCCCAGATAGCAGTCGCCCCGCTTGGACCGCGGCGCTTTGGTGGATTATAAGGGAAAAAAAGAAGAGGAAGGAAGCAAAGGGGAGGATCGTCGCGTGTTCGTCGAGATTGAGATCGGAAACCCTAGCCGCCGTCGTCTTGCTCGTCCAGATCCGCTTGGTTGGTGGTGGAGGTATGGCTATGGCGCTGCGCACCATGGCCGCGAAGCTGAAGCAGAAGATCCCCGGCGCTGTCCAGCGCGTTTTCGCCTCTTCTCGTGCTCCGGTTCGTTCCCCGTCTCGACTTTCCACCGCGGTCTTCATCCTTTGATGGATGCAAATCGATTGATATTCCATCCTGCATTGCGCGATTAGTCGGGTCTATTCCCCTCCCCGACGGGAGGTTGTTGTAGCGATTGAGGCGGGGATGTGTATGGATAAGTTTCGTGTGCAATCCATGATCTTTCTGTTACCATAGACACCAGCCGGATTGCTTTGATTCTCCTATTATTCTTATCATCAATATAATCGTTCTTTAATAAAATTAGCAGTGTAGTTTCAATTGCTGGAATCTCTTGAATGCTATTTTAGAGTCTTGATTTTGAGATTTGGGATACATAGATAGATTGATTGATTGATAGATAGTCACTGCCAAAGTCTGTTAAACCTTCTATATTGAGCTTCAGGTTTTCAACTGAAAATACCAGACTTTACCAATGAACACGACTCATCTAAACAGGATGAAGTATTTGTTTTCGGAAATCATCATGTGCCATCCAGAATCTCTCTGTTACCAGAGGCAACATGCAGATGTAATATATGTTTTTAGATGAAATTATCGATGGCATTTTACTTTCAGCATACATCGGCTGTCATCCCATTCTTAACGGTTCAAACTAAACTGCATGTAGGCAACAGCTGATGCTGACCTCGACCGCTTCGGCCCAGAGTTTCGGTAGGGCACTAAACATGCAAGATCGCCTTTGTCTAATTGATTCATTCATTGCGCGATACCATCCTAACATGCATATTCTTTTCTCTTTCGAAGCCGGGTACTGGATCAGCTTGTGGAGAAAAACAGGAAGAGCCGCAGGGACGATGCCTTGGCCGCTGGTGCTGGCATCGGTCTTGGAGCAGTCACCTTGGTTTACGTGATTCGTTACCTTGGTGGTGCTTATAGGGACGAGTGAAGGGATCAATATGTCCTGCACTCAGGATCTACTCTATCATGCTTGTTTATAACTAGCCGGGTGTACGTACTCTGTTATGCCTGGGTTGTCTTACATAAAAGCACTACTGTATGTCTGTTGTTGTTATGAGGAATCTATATATAACTGTGTTATAAATCTGTCATGGCATTTTCGTGGTGTGAACCTTGCGATGATTATGAGGGATCAATATGTATTTTGTTGCTTGTTCTGCCTGGCTCCTTTGGCTGTAAGTGTTGCTGAAGGTACTTAATTCTGCTTGATTCGTGTATCAGCCAAGGATCCTAGCTGCTCCTATTGATCCATCTCATGTGACAGAGATGCCATTAACGTGTTCAACCTCCCACCCCGAAAGGGAAGAAGATTTCAACTGGGGTAGCCAGGTTGTGGTGAGTGATTTCATTTTGAAGTACGAAGGGAGCATCAACGCCGTTAGTACCTGGACTTCACGCAATTCGAAGCAGACATGAGATACAACGTGGACCTGAATTGATCATCAGGGTTTAGCAGATCTGGCATCTTCCTTCAAAAGTAAACTTGTAGGGTACGACATCTTGTCTCATCATAAGTACTACCACGCAAACAAATGCATTGCTCGCATTCACGCGTCTCATCTCCACCAGCACCCCATCCCAATGTGCTCTTGTCTTCGTGCAGTTGTAGAAGAGAAGATGAGGTTCAGGTTGCTTGGTCCGATTTTAAACAGGAGTCTCCACTTCGACGGAGATGTTTCATCTCGGGAAATGACAGCTATTTGAGACGTTAACATATCCCTCGTGTACATCAGTGCCACGCAAATCATGTTCCTCGTAAGAGATGTCCATGATTGCAAAGCCACTGAATCAAGAGGTCTGGAGAACTATATTGTTGTCGATCAAGCAACTGATCTCAAAATCCAAGGGCCCACACAGACTTTCCAACTCCTTGTCACTGAGGAGATGCTGAGGTCGCCGCACCTCTTCGACGAGCAGCCTTCCCCTTGCTGTTCCTCGGCCCGGTGGGCATTAGTGGCAGACACCAAACCCAGATGAAGTTGACAGCTTCATACATTTTTACTTGTAAAGGTCAGCAGCGCCTCAGCTATTTTCCTTTATGACAGTGTATCCTGTCAACAAATGCTTCATATGCATGCCCTGTCTTGATGGTTTATTTTGGAGTATTCCATATTTCTACCGAGTGTTGCAGGAACCTGAACTATTTCCCTTGAAGTTATTTTGTTACTGTAAAATTAAGAATTGATTTGAATAATATTTTTGCCGAGTAGTCAACGCGGTGGCAATATTTAGGAGAACTCACCTGTGGGAGATTTATAACTTACATGTTTTGCCTTCCTTCAAACATTTTCCTCCAGTTATATATGTACTAAATTTGGAGTTATCTATTCATGTCTTGATTTATTAGGGAAACATCATTGTTATTCTCTTACCACGGGAAGTTAGGCCCCTCCAAGTCTTCTGCAGCATTGGCGTATAAGTTTCCACCCTTTTTTACATGTCGTATCACAGGTTTGCAACCCTTCAATTCCTTGAAATAATTTTATTTGCAGGCATAACCTTGTTAGAGCCTATTTTTATTGCTCCCGGGTTCTCTATGTTCATGTGGCCATATTATATTATCTAGCTCAGTTCTATGCTTTCTTCAGCAAGAATACATTGTTTTGCAAATTCATAGCAGCATGTTCGAAATATATTCAGCCCTAAATACCTTACTTGCTTATATTAAGTACAAAAAGTCCTATATATTGTGAACTGACTGCTCGAGAATCTGATACAAGATGTCTTGATGGCGGCCTTTAGCTCAGGTTATTGTTTCTGTTTGACAAGTAGAGTTGTAAATTAATGATTTTATAGTAGACCATGAAGACACAATACATGAACAATAATAACTACGATATCACCATGAATTATCAGTAGCTAATTAAATATGAAATAATGTCATCTTTCGTACGACATGTTGGTTCTTTTTAGCTTTCATCCACTTTCTCAACAATGCTACCTATTTGCAGTTGAAAATTATCATTCAAAAGGTATGAGATCATATGGATTGGGAATTTTTGTATTTTTTTTCTTCGGGTGATTGGGAATTCTTGTTGAGGATCTAGCGGACCCAGATTGCATTCTTTGTCACGTACATATGGTTGCACCGTTAGTAGTATCATGAACTAAACCAGTTTGTTTTTTCTATGAATATTCTTATTAATGTTGTACTAATAAGATTATTTCCTATCCTAATGCAGATACCAAACAATTGATCCAGTGTTTACTGTCTTGAAACAATATGAGCTGGACGTTGATGGGAAGGAGTACGTCCTCAAGTTTGAGGTTGGTCCTGGCAAGTATGACAATCTACCATCGGAGTTGACGCCTATCAACAAAGTACTGTAATTGTAAGATGTTACACTTACTGTTTAAGCCTAGAGTCAGAAACCCACAAAAATTATACTGTAGTTATTATGGGTGTTAGATTAGTTGACCAACTGCTTTTGATAAGGACAATCATGTGCTGTGACGAACTGTTATTTAACCATTAAATACAATGCTATTGTACGCAATGTTCTAGAAATATTTCTTCAACGGTCAGCAGGCTCAGGTGGTCCGAGTTCTTTTTTTCCTCTTGAGCTCGGCTCCATACGATCTCAGATACTCTATTTTCACTAAAAAAGGAATAGGGTTGTCCGGTTGATTTTTCACTCACGCATGCAAAGGCACACACGCAATGAAGAGAGAAAAGAAAACACTGTTGAGGTTGTCATCAAGTCATCGCCATCACTCCTCCATGAGCAAGCGACTCCGACTTCCCCATTGATGACATCAACGAAGCTACCGTCCTATGCCACTATGGAGATGAGGCTCACAAGAGAAAAGCATTGAGGCAGCGCCTACCAAGCCCTGCCTAGGCACCTCCTCCGCAGCTGCGCTGACTCCACAAAGATAAGGTGAGGCACGAGGAACCCTTGCACGTCGAGTATTTAACCAAAAACTACCACATTTGACGGAAACACGGCGAAAAACTACCACTTTATGATTTTGTGCGGAAAACTACCACTTTTGTCCTAATCCGTGGCAAAAAACTACCAACTCGCGAAACCGCTCGCTTCGCTCGCGCTAAGCCCGAATCTGACCGGTTGGGCCCACAAATCAGTTGCCACCGTCGCCAACGGACGCCCGCCACGCGTTAACGGCCCGACAGCGGGCGGCGTTGGGAAGCGACGGCGCGGGGCTAGGCAGCGGTGGGCATGGGCGGCTTCGACGCAGCGCTCACGGGCCTTCGTCGTCGTTGCTGCGCAGGTCGTCAGGTTGAACTTTGTAGCGGCCCATAACAAAATTTCTGGCCAATGAAAGTGCTAACAGCAGAATCGGACGAAAATTACAACAGCGACATGACGACGTACGAAAAACGGACGAAATTTAGGGAGGAAGAAGTGTTAACCCTATTATTAATATTAATATTAATATTAATATTAATATTAATAGGTATAGATATAGATATAGATATATCTCATCATGTTTTTAGGAATGGCTAGTTATTGAAGATAAGGCTAAGAGATGACCCAATGTAGATATTTGATTTTGTCATCTCTAAATTAGATGCAAGCATTAAGATAAGACTATCTTATTAACCATTGTACATGCCCTAGACTCACGAGGAAAGGACGGACGGACTTTCACGGACACATTGCGTTCCCACCTGATTTTAAGTAGTGGGCCCGCCTCACTTGACTAAACCTCAACCAATCAAATCCTAACCACTCCGTAAATCCCTTGTAAAAGCCTGTGTGTCTAGCATCGCTCGTGTGGCTGCAGAGGCAAATAAACGAGAGTGAGAGTGTGGCTTGTAGGTGGGGTGACTACGAGAGGGAAAATCCTACACCTACGAAAGTGGTACATACGTTTACGAAGCCTTCCAACTAAACTAAACATCACCCCCCTGATTTTCAGGAGAGTGGGCCCCTCACTCCCCTAAGCACCAATACCGACACTCCACGTTACGTAAGTCTAGCATTGCCGCTACGCGCGCGCGCGCGAGAGAGAGAGAGAGAGAGAGAGAGAGAGAGAGAGAGAGAGAGAAGTTGCGTGTGGGTGGGGAGGAAAAGATGGGCCAGCGAACATGCATACCTATGCCGGCCGATTTTCATGTTTTGACCTTTTTTGAAAAGTTCATCCGGATAAGACCCCGGTTCGATAGTATTTCTGGATCTGGCTCATTTTCTATCGTTGGGCTAAATGGCGGCAGGGTTGTACAAGATACCGCCAATACACGAGGTGGTAGGTTAACGACAACCGCCGTGAGCCAACCCTATTGGGGCTGACGTGGCCTAACGGCTATACAACCTAGGTGAACGGTGGTAGGGTAGCTAAAGCTACCGCCACCTGCTGCGGCGGTAAGGTGTGTCAGGCCCTGCGCATACGCCATGGTTCTTTAACAGAAAATTGACTATTTTCTACAGCTGGGTATCACACTTACCGCCAGGGTGTCTGGGGAAATCGCAAAGATTTTACGGTAGGCTGTGAGACCCTACCGCAGGAGTGCCTGGCAGTAGGGTCTCTGACACTTATTTTTTCGGCATGGAAAATTCTCACAATGACATCGACGTGCTTCAGTGCTCTTCGGCGCTTTCGAGATTTTCGAAAGGCAATTTTCCGAAGGGATACTAGGTAGCTGACGGTATCTATCCTTCGTGGTCTACATTTGTGAAGACAATTTCCAATTTCAAAGGTGAGAAGAGAGATAGGTTTGCCACATAACAAGAGAGTGCTAGGAAGAATGCTAAACGTGCTTTTGGTGTGCTCAATATCGTTGGGCTATTATTCGTCACCCAGCTAGAAAATGAAGCATTGACACTATGTGAGATGTGATGACTGCTTGTGTGATCATGCACAACATAATCGTAGAGAATAAGCGTAATGATAAAATCTATGAACAAGAGTGGGAGTACCAGGATGATTTGGTTGAGCCCGAGGGTGAAGCGTCAACGGTTGAACAATTCCACCAAGTTCATCATGAAATGCTTGACCGGACAACTCATATTCAACTTCAAAATGATTTGGTTGAGCATACGTGGACTCGCGTAGGAAACCAATAGTTCTATCTTCTTATTTTCTTCCAATTTATTTTCTATAATTTTATTTTTTTGGGTTGTAAACTATGTGTTTTTTATTTATTTGATTGTAACTATATGACATATTTTTTAACTCCCATGCAATACTTTATTTATTCCAATAAAATATTATAGAATAGTCAAATGAAAAATTGATCAAAAAAGGGGCAGGGCAGACCAAATGGATCACCCCGTTGGGTGCGATAGCCAGGAAATGGTGGACAAGAGTTGGATGCTTATCCGTCCAGCCATCCGTCTAGCCATCCAAACGGACTAAAAACCAACAAATTATGTATCCGTTTGGTCAAACTATTTTTCTTTGAGCGGTAAAACTAAGTTTTATTCAGCAAAAGTCACAAAGTGTGGGCTACAAATCTGGTCATGGGATTGGCCACCCCAAACGTGACGTCTCAGACCCAACGAGAGTTCAAACTTAGCTAAACTATGTGTCTCAACATTGACCATGACTCTCGAAAGTAAAAGTACAATTAAAAGAATCTACTAAACTATTGATCTCACTGATGATTGCACCATTATTGCCTGCCCCTCTTTTTTGAAAGCTCCAACCACTTCCATTGTGTCTGACGCAATCACTAGATGACGGAGATTGAGATCTTGTGCCAACGCAAGTGCCACGCCCTACATGCTATAGTCTCCAAAATCGCAGGATCATCAACTCCTCCGATAACAAAGGCTGAACTACCCAAGTAAGTCTCATCCGCGTCTCTACACGCGGCCGCAGCAGAGCCCCCAACTCCCTTTCGGCACGTAGCGTCGACATGAATTTTCGCATGGCCTGGAGGTGGGGCTTTTGGGCGCTGAATGTTGACATTGGGTGTAGGCGCCGCTCGTTGATTTAGGGCCGTAGAAGGTTCAGACAAAATATTGAACTCTTCTATGTATTCCCTCAGTCCCAAAATTCTTGTCTTAGATTTGGCTAAATACGGATGTATCAAGTCTCATTTTAGTATTAGATATATCCGTATTTAGACAAATCTAAAACAAAATTTTTGAAACGGAGGGAGAATTTGTTAACGAATCCGTGAATAGTATACCCTCGTGGATAGCTTTCTGACGCACTGCCCATATGGCCTAGAGAGTAACCGCAAGCTCCATGGGAGTAAATAGCCACTGTTTTGCATTTGGTTCGGTGATTTGTTCCTAAAGTTTTGCTCCAGCTCATCATCCTTTTTTTTTTGAGGTAACGCCAACTCATGATCCACTAGAGCCCAAGTATAGCCCCGAGGCCCTTTAACTAATAATAAAAAAAAAACATAGCCACGAGGCCCGCCTAGATCGGCCCATCGTTAGTAGCAGTACTCTTGTTTTTTTTTTTACATGAGTACTCTTCTTCTTTAGCAAGAAGAAAGGATACAGTCCCCGCCGCACCTTCAGACCCTCATAAGGTTCGTCGAAATAACTGGCGAAAAGACTTGATCTTTATCTGCAGCGACGTGCTTTTGGAGGAGGAGGGTAGGTAGGATTCAGACATCCAGCAGGAGATGGGGGCCAAGCAGCCGCAGCCGCAGCCGCAGCCGGCGCCGGAGAAGCCCAAGCCGGAGCCGCAGGTGCTAGTGCCGCCCGTCTTCGACTTCCCTCCCTTGGCCGCCCGCACCAGGTCGCCGTCCGTCGACTCCTCTCTTTCTTGCAAATTCTTTCTTTTGATTATCAATTAGGAGTACTTCCCTCTCTTAATTCCTATCGCTTGCGACTCCGAGATGATGTGCATTGTCTCCCTTCCCCCAAAAAATATGCATCTGGTGTATGTCGATTTCGTAGCACAAATCGCAGGGAAGTTGGGGATTGAGTGAAATTAGGATTTAGGGGGATCTGCTAGAGATGCTCTAAGCTATACAAACAGTGGGCTGGAGAGAAACTAGATAGAAGCTAGGTTTTGGCATTTGAAACCATGGGGATTGAGGAAAACCATGGCTTGAGTTTTACCGGCGATTAGCAGTTGAACACCAGTTTAGCTGAAAGTTGAAATTGATAAAGATCTCCTTCTCGCGCTTGGCCAATCTGAGCCGTTCACATCTCCTGCTTCGCTGTGGACTGTCTGATGGTTTCGTTTTAACTAAAGAAAAAAACAAGAGCTGCTGACTGACGAACTGAAAGAATTGACATCCTGACAATCTGCCTCTCAAGACCTCTTCTCCAGAGTTAACTTTCATTCAGACATCTGACATGACAATCTACCGCTCTTCCGCAAAATGATTGCCTTTCATTCTTACTCAGCACATGTTTCGTTATGTAGTCTGCGCTGTACTGATCATTCGCTCTCGTGCCCAACCTCGATCCAGCTAGTTCAGATGTGCTCTCCGTCCCACAATATAAGACGTTTTTGCCAGCTGTTTTAGCTTGCAAAGCATCTTATATTGTGGGACGGAGGGAGTAGATATATGCATATGTGATATGTAGGTGCCTCGATGCTCCTTGGGTATCTGTGTGCCGGAAGTGATCCTTCTGCAGTTAAGATGCGATATGTCCACTACTCTGAACATTATATATATCTTTGTTGCTCTTGATCCGTGTATGTGCGCTCAAGTACCTAATTAATCATGCAGGATGTTGGTCCCGGCATATGAGCTCATGTTCGGGAAGCTCGCGCGACGCAGCCTCTTTGATGACTATTTCCATTCTGGGGGTGTGGACGCGCATATTGTGTTGAAGCAGTTGGGAGATTCTCATGCTGATCTTAATGCCACCGTATCCATCAAGCAAATATATACGTCTGCCGCTTTTTGTTGTATTTGGCTCTGTCCGGTTCATGACCATCTGGTTGTGTTTCACTAGTATATATATGGTTGCTGTTGAAGCTTGGTGTAAAACGAGTTTCTTAACTTATGTATATACTCTTTTTGTTTTTTCTATATATATATGTAGCTGCTCTGTTTCAGGACTCGTCTCTTTTTCTGCAAGAGCAGTTGTTTTTCCTGACTTAATTCATTAGATGTCGACAAATGGGGGGGAAGCTCACTTTCGATGGCAGAGGTGCTTATTGCATAGTTTACCATAGCTATATTCCCTAATTCTTTAATGCATACTTGTGATTACATTTTTTTTGTAGGGATTTGAACGACCCCCATACATTTGTGGACTTACTTGTGTCAACTTTGAAACCGTAAGTGATCTCTTGTTAGTCATGAACCGTTGATCTAATTCTGTTATGCAAGGTGCAGAAATTGTACATATTCGGCCTATAACTTGCATTTTCCAGCACAATGCGGCTGTCTTCAAGCGTTTACTATCCCAAGTATGGTATTGGCGCCTTTGGGACGTTCCCTTTGAATATGGCAAACAGGTCGGTTGTATATCTTGACTGTGGCTGTCAATCATTCATTTAGTTGTACATAGCTTCCCACTAACATCTTCATGAGACATTTCCATGACCAAGTACAAGACATTTCCATGACCAAGTAAAAGATGTTCTCTTTCTTGATTTGGAAATATGATTAGTAACATGGCGAATTATATTCTTGTGTTTTGCAGAGCATGCTCAGCAGATTATGGTGTCATGGGTTTAAGATATGGTTCAGAGAATCTATCAATTGGGGCCTCCTTCGTCCCATTTCCTTGTATGTTATTACTTATAGTTCCAGTTGGAGTATTGAATTATAATTACAGAGTCAAAATATTGTGTTCCACGTATTAGTATCAATTTTTAATCTATTTACTTATGTTATTCTCTAATAAAATAATACCTGCATTCAGTTATGTCATGGTATGCTGATATTACTTTTGTTTGTAGCGCCTGGTGAGGTACCCTACGGTGCATGGTTGGCTGGGAGAAAAGGGAATTTAAGTGCAGGCGTACAATACAAACCGCTAGGTTTGTGTTACTAAACTTTCACTGATTGTCAAAGCAATATATTCTAGGCCAAAGATTTTGAGGCTCTTGCATATCCTTTTTTATTTGAATATTTGATACTCTTCTGTGTCCACATGGAAAATGCTCCTTTACATTTTTTAGGCTTTATGTTTACAATGTTTTACTCGACTTAGAAAGGACCATAAATAAGGTGCATACCATACAAGAGTGTGGGAAAGTTTTTTTATGTTATAATGATTTATACGCTGCAAATTTCATTGTTTTTCTGTAAAAAAACAATAGCATGTTGTTCATAATTTATTGGGAAGCTAAGTGCAAAAGATAAACAGCATGATGTCATATCATTTAATTTTTCTCTACAGTAGATTTCTAACTAGGATATTAGGACAACCTATAGTGTATTTTATACTCAAGGAATTTAAAGAAACAAATGGGCAACTAGTCAAGTACATGTATCACAAGTTTGTGCACTTCGAGACCTTTTAATTTTATAAAATTACAGGATTTCCATGCTACGCACTCCCTCCGTCCCATAATTTGCAAGCTATGGTCTTACATTATGGGACGGAGGGAGTATTTCTAGGTTATTGTAATTTGCACTGCATCAAATTTAATGTTCTGCTGACATGTCATATATTTATTATTGCAAGCATTTTCCTTTCAGGAGTCATGTGATTTATCTTACGTAAAGATGATCAGGATATAGATGTTCACTGTATTTACACTTTGCAGCATTTTATTTTGTGTCACTGACGAAAGCATTTTTGATTTTCTCCAAACAGGTGGAAGCAAGCATCCTGTGCCTTTTACAGACTTGAAGAACTGGAATTGTGCAATCGGTTATGGTGTGGGCTCAACTAGCCCACTCAGCCCTTCATTTACTTTTGCACTAGAGCTCGTTAGAAGTTCACAGGTTTGTTATATTTATTGCTTATTATTTGACAAGAAAGAGTCATATTGTTTGTTAGTTTGCAACGGCTTAGGTATTTTCACAAGATTATAAACAGAGTGCTGGTCATGATGTGTACTCGTTTGTTAGCTTGCAATGGCTTAAGTAGTTTGACAGGATTATAAACAGACTGCCAGACATGATGTGTAGCTGATGCAGTGATGCATATAATTAAGATGCTCCTATTTTGAAATAATTAATACTGGTGAATTGTGAACATGATTATTCTTTGGAAAAATTATTGAACTATTCCATTCTCAGTTTATAATTTTGATAAAGTATTACTTCTACAGTATGCACTTCTTTGTAAAATTCTTGGATTTTGACTCACAAATAAAGAATCCAATGATCAATCACAGTGAAACAGAGTTCCTATGCTAAAGGAGGACCTTAATATCTTACATGTGGTTTTCCCTTCATCAAATCTCATACGCAATAAAATTTACATGTAATTATTCTGACGCAATGGCATTTCCTTTTCCTTGATGTGCAGCTGGTTGCATCATTCTATCAACACCATATTTCTGGAAAGGTAAGTGCAATTGCATTTCATTTCTTGATACCTAGAGTCCCCCACCCCCAGCCCCCTGCAGCTAGAATCGAAATTTAAAAGATATCTCCTTTATCCGACTTAGTAATTAGTAATTTACTCAAGCAGTTTCATACTGCTAGCCCTTGATTTTTTGTCAAAATAGACCACCTACTCAACAAAATTGCCAAAAAAGATCCCCTTCAAATAATATTGACAAAAAAGACCCCTTGACCGTGGCGGCAGGCGCGCCGGGCGACACGTGGCACCTACCGCCACGGTGTGAGGCGGCAGCCCCTGCCGCCACCGGGTCAGGCGGCAGGCTGGCCAGAACGAGAATCCTCCCCCGCGTCAGAACGGGGCTAGCGCTGCAGGCAGCAGCGCTGTACCTGTTGGGCCCTGCCGCCTGCCAGGCAGTAGACTTATCTCGGGCAAAGGGGTCGAACGGGTCGCTGACCCAGGGCGTCTACGCAACAACCACACGTCTATTCAATTAATCACACAAATCGTTTAAAAAATAATCACACGAATGATGACCAGATGAACTGAACACACCTACATGTATCATGCTACGTCTTGATTATGGCGAGATGAACCCATTCAGTTACCGTGTGTTCCTCACATGCGTAGCCCAAGGGCTCCACGCTGGACCGTCACGTGTTGTTTGCCGCTGCGAGCGATTATTCTGGAGCTGGCCGTGCCGCTGCTGCTCCAATGCACATAATCAGTCAGTACACCAAAGCGGCGTGCACACGGCTGCCGCCTGCCCCTCAGGCGGCCGGGCCCAGAAGCTACAGTACTGCCGCCTGCCCCTGAGGCGGCAGGGCCCACAGCGCCAGTCCAGTTCCGTCGCGGGTGCGGATTCCCGTTCTGGCCAGCCTGCCACCTGACCCGGTGGCGGCAGGGTCTGCCGCCTCGCACCATGGCGGCAGGTGCCACGTGTCGCCCGGCGTGCCTGCCGCCACGGTCAAGGGGGTCTTTTTTGTTAATTTCATCTGGAGGGGATCTTTTTTGGCAATTTCGTTGGGCAGATGGTCTCTTTTGACAAAAATTCCTAGCCCTTGGGGATTGGTTTATTTGTCCTCTATTTGATCTTTTAGGAAAACATTTTTCTTGTAAGGTTTTAGCAGAACTTTTTGATAGATTTCAGTATTTAATCTGGGGGTATATTATATTTCATTTCTTCGAATAACAATGTTTAATGAATGCATTAAAATTTTATTATGAGCATTTAAAACAAATATCACATCATTTGGAATTCTAGGAGAATAAAATCCAACTTGGGATTAGTGTCTAAAATTACGAAATTAGGAGAAATCATAACCACCCAGTGATTACAGGAGCGACACTTAGCAGTAAGACTTTTGTCCTTCATGAGTTCAAAGACGAAATTGTATTATTTAGATATTTCATTTTAACCAACAGTCTGGATATGATATCAGGATCTAAAGTATTGGGGTGAACATGATATTGTTGCAACTTTAAACTACATTGATCTTGGACTTGAGCTAGCCACAAGGTATACTTTAAAAGAAGACATATTTGTCAGTCTTGCGACCGATTCAGTTTACTATAACTCCATCTTGTGTGAACTTTAGGGTGGATAAAGACAAACCAACAGACGATGTTGGCAATTCCTCGTTTCAGGTAGCTGCAAGTTGGCAACTTAATACTGATTTACTTGTAAAGGTCAGCTGCACCTCAGTTATTTTCTTTTATGACAATGTATCCTGGCAACCAATGCTTCATAAGCATTTCCTGTCTTGATGGTTTGTTTTGGAGTACTACATATTTCTTACTGAATCCTGCAGGAACTGAACTATTTCACTTGAAGTTATTTTGAAATTCCTGTAAAATTAAGAATTCATTGAAAAATATTTTTGTCGAGTAGTCAACGCGGTGGCAATATGTAGGAGAACTCAACCTGTGGGAGATTTATAACTTACATGTTTTCCCTTCCTTCAAACGTTTTCCTCCAGTTATATAGTCTGTACTAAATTTGGAGTTGTCTATTCATGTCTTGTTTTATTTAAGAATCGTCATTGTTATTTTCTTACCAGGGGAAGTTAGGCCCCTCCAAGTCTTCTGCAGCATTGGCATATAAGTTTCCACCCTTCTTTACATGTAGTGTCACAGGTTTGCAACCCTTCAATTCCTTGAAATAATTTTATTTGCAGGCACAACCTTGTTATAGCCTACTCCCTCTGTATCAAAATGTATGATGTTTTTTTGATAGAAAGGGAGTATCAAAAAACATCTTATATTTTGATACAAAGGGAATATTTTTTTTAAAGGCTGCTACATAAAAAATTGCTCCCGAGCTTCTCTATGTTCATGTGGCCATAATATATTATCTAATTCAGCTCTATCATTTATTCAACAAAATTCCAATGTTTCCCATATTCATAGCAGAATTTTCGAAATACATTCAGCCCTAAATATCTTGCTTATACTAAGTACCTTAGTGTTCCTATATATTGTGAACTGAGTGCTCGAGAATTGATGCAAGATGTTTGATGCTGGCCTTTAACTCATTTTATAGTTTTTGTTCGACAAGTAGAATTGTAAATTAATGATTTCTAAGTAGACCATGAAGACACAATACATTAACAATAATATTATTTTTTTGAAATGCGGTCCCTGGCCCGATTCATTAGATAGAGTTGCCCTATTAATTTATGGAAACCCGAGCGAAAACCGTCACAACACGCCCTCAAGAAAGGGCACCCGGCCGATCTGGCAACAACAAGATCCACACACACCGCCGAGAAGAGGACACCATCGAGACTGCATGTATTGTCATCGTCATTACCTTTCCCCGAGCAGGCAACTCCGAGTTCGCCGCAGACGACCCGTCAAGACCCCTTCCAAACAAACAACACATGACGGCCTCACCAGCCAAAGCCAAATAATTGACCGAAGAGTCGAGGATCAGCAGCTCCGATTTCGCTCAAGGAGTCATCGATGCCGCATGGCCCCGCCACACGCAGCTCCGACTTCTCTGTCGCTATGAGAAACAAGCGTAGGCACACTCATTGGCGAACAGGACCGTTGACATTAGAAGGACAAACCGCGACCCAGCTCTGCACGCCATCATCGTTGTCGCCACACAAGTCGCAACACCAACCACTCACATCATCAGTTGGGCACTTGCCAACCGTGATGCCATGCATGTCCAGCCCAAGGGAAGCGCGGGGTAGGATCACTTGTCTTCAAAGCAACGCCCCAAAGGGGGAAACGGCGCTGGCACGACATCGTTGCCCGACCTAGATGGGTCTAGGCTTTCACCTGAAGAACAAGATCCGAGGATGAAGTGGGTCGAAGAACACCACGTCAGTGCCTTCAAGAAGGGGAACGACACCCGTAGGCGTCGTCACCGCCGACCGGGCAAAGCTTGCACTCGCAGCAGACATGACGAACACCCTCACGCAGCCGACCAAAGCCAGCCTGCACACCCCTGCACAATAACCGCGCTGTCACCACATAGGGACCACCACACAGCCCATCCGCCTCGCTGCCGCCCACCATGGTCACCGGGATGATCGACAGCGCAGCATCGCCACAAAGGACACCACAGGTAGCAGACGTGCACAGAGGCGAAACTCCAAGAAGCGCGCCCAGATCCACCAGAAGACAGAGGAAACGCTCCGCCACCACCTTCCCTGTGGAAGGCGCAGGCTTAGCTGGCGGGCCCTCCAGCGGCGGCAATGCGGGATGTGTGTGTGTGTGTGGGGGAGTGGAGGCCTTTGGCGGCGGCACTGGGCCAGGAGAGGTATTTGGCCAAATACATGAACATATCACGATGAATTATCAGTAGCTAATTATTTGTAGTAGACATGTTGGTGTTCTTTCAAGCTTTCATCTGCTTTCTTAACAATACTTCCTATTTGCAGTTGAAAATGATCATTTGAAAGGTACGAGATCGTATGGATTGGGAATTGGTGTTGAGGATTTCAGAGAGCCCAGGTTGCAGTCTGTCACATATATATGATTCTATCGCTAGTAGTATCATGAACTAAACCAATATGTTTTGTTTACGAATATTCTGATTAATGTTGTACTGATAAGACTATTTCCTTTCTTAATGCAGATGCCAAACACTTGATCAAGATTGTAAGGTGTTGAAACAACATGGGATGGACGTCGATGGAAAGGAGCGTGTCCTCGAGTTTGACTTTGGTCCTGGCAACTATGACAATTTACCAACGGGGTTGAAGCCTATCGACAAAGTGTTGTAATATTATAAGCTCTTACACTTATTGTCTAGGCCTGTAGTCGGGAAGCCCATTAAACTATATATAGTTATTAAGGGATTTAGATTAGTTGACCCACTACTTTGATAAGGACAATCATGTGATGAGAGAAATTGTCTCAAAAAAAATGTGATGAGAGAAACTGTCATTTAACTGTCAGTAGGCTCAGGTGATCCGAGTTCTTTTCTTTTTCTTGAAGTTGGCCCCGTAGCATCTCAAATACTACTTGTTTCATCACCTTGTTAGAGTCCGAAGCAAAATGGAGCCTCCCCGTGCGTTTGGATTTTCAGCCGTCGGATCGGTTTCCTGATTGCGTTCTAGCCGTTGGATCTCGGGCTCGGTCGTCTCCAGCCGTCGGATGTTTACCTAGTCGTCTCCAGCCGTCGGATATTTTCCATACAGCCGTGTCCTGTTCGGCCATGCCACCGCGCGTAATTACGCTGCCCCGTCGAGGGCATTCTCGTCATTTCACTTGGCTGGGAAAAGATCCTATACCACAGGCTGGGGCGAGACCGTAGAGACCGCCGTTCCCCTACCCTTCCAGCCCGCTCGCCTCCTTCTCCCCATCCCGCGCCCGCCTCTCCCTCCCTCCCGCGCCCCTCCCTGCCCTGCCGCCGCCGCCGCCGTCGCTCCCCGCACTCGCTCGTCCTCCCCCGCATCTCCCTCCCTCCCATGCAGCCGCCTCTCTCCCTCGCTCGCTCCTCATCTGGCGACGGCGGCGACGGCTCCCGCGCCCGCGTTCTTTCTCCCACCAACCATGGCACTCCTCCCCATCGCCATGGACGAGCTTGAGCTCCAGGTGCTCCTTCTCTGCCCAGAAGCCCAAGGGCGGTGCGAGGCGGCAAGGGGCTCAGCCTCAACCCGCCAACCCTAGCTGCCCCCACGCCGCCGCCAGCTCCTTCTCCCGGCCTGCCGGATCCCGGCGTCCGCATCCCCGGCGTCGTCGCCGTCGCCGTTGTCCTCGCGCGCACTCGGCAGGAGAAGTGCGGCTCTCCTCTTAGCCCGTCTCAGTTCTCTCTTGCTCTCTCAGTCCCCTTTCCAGACCCTAACCCTAACCCCTCTCCTCTTCTTCATTAACTGCCAGCGATTGGCAGGCGGAGCACGAGTCGAGGTGTGCCACCCCCGATTCTGCAGTGCGCCCGACGGCTGCTTCTGCAACAGCAGCAGTGGCAAGCCCTGGACTGGCTCGGGACACCAGAAGCGGGCAATGAAGGCCATTGCCAGGTGCGTCCCTCTCCCTACTCCTCTGTGTGTGTGCGCGCGCGTGCGCATGAGAGAGAGAGAGAGAGGGAGAGGGAGAGAGAGAGAGAGAGCACCTTACTGTCTGCTTGAGTGTTCAATTATTCTGAGATTGTAATTGCACAACTAGAGTTTAAACCTTTTATTGCATTTGTGCATTCGTGTTGTCAGTTTAGTAGTGCTTCCTTTTCTACTGTTGGTTTTTGGTCCAATTCATGTCCCACTGAAGAAAATATTTACACATATGCAGGTTGGTATTGTTCCAGATATCGAAGATTGTTGATATGTGAAGGCCGAGGCAAAAATGTCAGTAACTACAAAGAGGGTACCAGCATCATCAAATAAGAACAGTTCACCAGGTAATTTTATATGTTTCCTCTAAATGGTTTGATCGACAATCAAAGCTCTTCAATTAATTGCTCTACATGTACCATGTGCTTATATTTTGCAGTGCTTAAGAACTATTATGAATGCTAAAAGTCTATCATAGTTCGTCAATAAATTGCTCTACATGTACCATGCGCTTATATTTTGGCATTTCTTAAGGACTACTATGAATGTTAAGAGTCAGTAGTTGCATGTATGTGTTTGTTTCTTCAATCGTGGCTTGTACGTTATTCTGTGCCTCAACCCCCCTTGAGAAAAACATTTGAGATGAGTTATCTCACTTATTCTGTATGTTCATGTTGCCTGAACCTTTTAATTTCAAGACATAAATACGACACAAAATATTTTCTTGAGTGGGACATTAACATAAGATTGGGAAGCAGTTCTTGGAGGTATTAAAAACGTTAGGTTATCTGGCCAGGCCCCCGTAGATACAAAGGGCCGTGAAAAGGCTGGTTCTCTTCTTCCACCCAAGGTATTCGTCAATCGTCAGAGAGTTGTTCAGATTTCAAAAGTGTAGTTTACAAAGTCCATTTACTATGAAAAATACATGGGGATGTGATACTCTTTAGGGAGAGTGTGGGTTTTATGTAATTTGCAAATTCTTTATTGTGCTATGCTACCATTTGAAATGTTTACTAGCTAGGCAGAAAATGCAGTCTGTACATGGGTTCATGGCTAATGGATTGCAGATTGGCCATGGATTTGGGCCTATTGATCCACTAATTTTCGATTGATCTCGTATCACTGCATATTTGTTGTAAGCAAAGTTTTGCACATTGATCTGCTATTTTTAGGTGGATCTAATATTTCTTTTCCACTGGCCCCAGTTTTGCACATTGATCCTCATTAGTTAACAAACCATAAGCTACATTTCTTCCAGTGCAGGAAAGAAGGTTTACAGTTCTTATATCAACAATGACGTCAAGCCAGACAATGAAGTTACTGAAGGAAATATGCCCTAGAGGCAATAATAAAGTTATTATTTATTTCCTCATATCATGATAAATGTTTATTATTCATGCTAGAATTGTATTAACCGGAAACATAATACATGTGTGAATACATAGACAAACATATAGTCACTAGTATGCCTCTACTTGACTAGCTCATTAATCAAAGATGGTTATGTTTCCTAACCATAGACATGTGTTGTTATTTGATTAATGAGATCACAACATTAGGAGAATGATGTGATTGACATGACCCATTCCGTTAGCCTAGCACTTGATCGTTTAGTATATTGCTATTGCTTTCTTCATGACTTATACATGTTCCTGTAACTATGAGATTATGCAACTCCCATTTACCGGAGGAACACTTTGGGTGCTACCAAAAGTCACAACGTAACTGGGTGATTATAAAGGAGTACTACAGGTGTCTCCAAAGGTACATGTTGGGTTGGCGTATTTCGAGATTAGGTTTTGTCACTCCGATTGTCGGAGAGGTATCTCTAGGCCTTCTCGGTAATACACATCACATAAGCCTTGCAAGCATTGCAACTAATAAGTTAGTTGTGAGATGATGTATTACGGAACGAGTAAAGAGACTTGCCAGTAACAAGATTGAACTAGGTATTGGATACCGACGATCGAATCTCGGGCAAGTAACATACCGATGACAAAGGGAACAACGTATGTCGTTATGCGGTTTGACCGATAAAGATCTTCGTAGAATATGTAGGAACCAATATGGGCATCCAGGTTCCGCTATTGGTTATTGACCGAGAATAGTTCTAGGTCATGTCTACATAGTTCTCGAACCCGTAGGGTCCGCACGCTTAACGTTACGATGACAGTTTATTATGAGTTTATAAGTTTTGATGTACCGAAGTTTGTTCGGAGTCCCGGATGTGATCACGGACATGACGAGGAGTCTCGAAATGGTCGAGACATAAAGATTGATATATTGGAAGCCTATATTTGGATATCGGAATGGTTCCGGATGAAATCGGGATTTTATCGGAACACCGGGGGGTTACCGGAACCCTCCCGGGATGTTGGGCCTTAGTGGGCCATGAGGGAGAAGAGGAGGGCGGCCAGGGCAGGCCGCGCCCCCCCCCCTAGTCCGAATAGGACAGGAGAGGGGGCGGCGCCCTTCTCTTTCCCTCCCCCTTCCTTCTCCAACAAGGCAGAGGGGGAGTCCTACTCCCGTGGGAGTAGGACTCCTCCAGCGCACCCTATGAGGGCCGGCCACACCTCCCCTCCCTCCTTTATATACGGGGCAGGGGGCACCCATGACACACAAGTTGATCTACGTGATCGCTCCTTAGCCGTGTGCGGTGCCCCTCCAACATATTCCACCTCGGTCATATCGTCGCGAGCTTAGGCGAAGCCCTGCGCGTGGAGCATCATCATCGTCACCACGCCGTCGTGCTGACGGAACTCATCTCCGACGCTTTGCTGGATCGGAGCCCGGGGATCGTCATCGAGCTGAACGTGTGCTGAACTCGGAGGTGCCGTACGTTCGGTACTTGGATCGGTCGGATCGTGAAGACGTACGACTACATCAACCGCGTTGTCATAACGCTTCCGCTTACGGTCTACGAGGGTACGTGGACATACACTCTCCCCTCTCGTTGCTATGCCATCACCATGATCTTGCGTGTGCGTAGGATTTTTTTTTTGAAATTACTACGTTCCCCAACAGTGGCATCCGAGCCTGTTTTTATGCGTTGATGTCATATGCACGAGTAGAACACAAGTGAGTTGTGGGCGATATAAGTCATACTGCTTACCAGCATGTCATACTTTGGTTCAGCGGTATTGTGAGATGAAGCGCCCGGACCGACATTACGCGTTACGCTTACGCGAGACTGGTTTCACCGCTTCGAGCACTCGTTGCTTAAAGGTGACCGGCGGGTGTCTGCTCTCTCACTTTAGTTGAACCGAGTGTGGCTACGCCCGGTCCTTGCGAAGGTTAAAACAGCACCAACTTGACAAACTATCGTTGTGGTTTTGATGCGTGGTAAGAACGATTCTTGCTCAGCCCGTAGCAGCCACGTAAAACTTGCAACAACAAAGTAGAGGACGTCTAACTTGTTTTTGCAGGGCATGTTGTGGTGTGATATGGTCAAGACGTGATGCTATATTTTATTGTATGAGATGATCATGTTTTGTAACCGGTTATCGGCAACTGGCAGGAGCCATATGGTTGTCACTTTATTGTATGAAATGCAAAAGCCATGTAATTGCTTTACTTTATCACTAAGCGGTAGCGATAGTCGTAGAAGCAATAGTTGGCGAGACGACAACGATGCTACGATGGAGATCGAGGTGTTGCGCCGGTGACGATGGTGATCACGACGGTGCTTCGGAGATGGAGATCACAAGCACAAGATGATGATGGCCATATCATATCACTTATATTGATTGCATGTGATGTTTATCCTTTATGCATCTTATCTTGCTTTGATTGACGGTAGCATTTTAAGATGATCTCTCACTAAAATTATCAAGAAGTGTTCTCCCGAGTATGCACCGCTTGCGAAAGTTCTTCGTGCTGAGACACCACGTGATGATCGGGTGTGATAGGCTCTACGTTCAAATACAACGGGTGCAAAACAGTTGCGCACGCGGAATACTCAGGTTAAACTTGACGAGCCTAGCATATAACAGATATGGCCTCGGAACACGGAGACCGAAAGGTCGAGCGTGAATCATATAGCAGATATGATCAACATATTGATGTTCACCGTTGAAACTACTCCATCTCACGTGACGATCGGACATGGTGTAGTTAATATGGATCACGTAATCACTTAGAAGATTAGAGGGATGTCTATCTAAGTGGGAGTTCTAAAGTAATATGATTAATTGAACTTAAATTTATCATGAACTTAGTACCTGATAGTATTTTTGCTTGTCTATGTTTACTGTAGATAGATGGCTCGTGCTGTTGTTCCGTTGAATTTTAATGCGTTCCTTGAGAAAGCAAAGTTGAAAGATGATGGTAGCAATTACACGGACTGGGTCCGTAACCTGAGGATTATCCTCATTGCTGCACAGAAAAATTACGTCCTGGAAGCACCGCTGGGTGCCAGGCCTGCTGCTGATGCAACTGACGACGTTAAGAACGTCTGGCAGAGCAAAGCTGATGACTACTCGATAGTTCAGTGTGCCATGCTTTACGGCTTAGAACCGGGCCTTCAACGACGCTTTGAACGTCATGGAGCATATGAGATGTTCCAGGAGTTGAAGTTAATATTTCAAGCAAATGCCCGGATTGAGAGATATGAAGTCTCCAATAAGTTCTATAGCTGCAAGATGGAGGAGAATAGTTCTGTCAGTGAACACATACTCAAAATGTCTGGGTATAATAAGCACTTGATTCAACTGGGAGTTAATCTTCCTGATGATAGTGTAATTGACAGAATTCTTCAATCACTGCCACCAAGCTACAAGAGCTTCGTGATGAACTATAATATGCAAGGGATGGACAAGACTATTCCCGAGCTCTTCGCAATGCTAAAAGCCGCGGAGGTAGAAATCAAAAAGGAGCATCAAGTGTTGATGGTCAACAAGACCACCAGTTTCAAGAAAAAGGGCAAAGGGAAGAAGAAGGGGAACTTCAAGAAGAACAGTAAACAAGTTGCTGCTCAAGAGAAGAAACCCAAGTCTGGACCTAAGCCTGAGACTGAGTGCTTCTACTGCAAGCAGACTGGACACTGGAAGCGGAACTGCCCCAAGTATTTGGCGGATAAGAAGGATGGCAAAGTGAACAAAGGTATATGTGATATACATGTTATTGATGTGTACCTTACTAATGCTCGCAGTAGTACCTGGGTATTTGATACTGGTTCATTGCTAATATTTGCAACTCAAACAGAACTACGGATTGCGAAGATTGGCAAAGGACGAGGTGACGATGCGCGTGGGAAATGGTTCCAAAGTCGATGTGATCGCGGTCGGCACGCTACCTCTACATCTACCATCGGGATTAGTTTTAGACCTAAATAATTGTTATTTGGTGCCAGCGTTAAGCATGAACATTATATCTGGATCTTGTTTGATGCGAGACGGTTATTCATTTAAGTCAGAGAATAATGGTTGTTCTATTTATATGAATAATATCTTTTATGGTCATGCACCCTTGAAGAGTGGTCTATTTTTATTGAATCTCGATAGTAGTAATACACATATTCATAGTGTTGAAACCAAAAGATACAGAGTTGATAATGATAGTGCAACTTATTTGTGGCACTGCCGTTTGGGTCATATCGGAGTAAAACGCATGAAGAAACTCCATACTGATGGGCTTTTGGAATCACTTGATTATGAATCACTTGGTACTTGCGAACCGTGCCTCATGGACAAGATGATTAAAACGCCGTTCTCCGGAACTATGGAGCGAGCAACTGATTTGTTGGAAATCATACATACTGATGTTTGTGGTCCAATGAATGTTGAGGCACGCCAAGGTATCGTTATTTTCTCACCTTCACAGATGATTTGAGCAGATATGGGTATATCTACTTAATGAAACACAAATCTGAAACATTTGAAAAGTTCAAAGAATTTCAGAGTGAAGTGGAAAATCATCGTAACAAGAAAATAAAATTTCTACGATCTGATCGTGGAGGAGAATATTTGAGTTACGAGTTTGGTTTACATTTGAAACAATGCGGAATAGTTTCGCAACTCACGCCACCCGAACACCACAACGAAATGGTGTGTCCGAACGTCGAATCGTACTTTACTAGATATGGTGCGATCTATGATGTCTCTTACTGATTTACCGCTATCGCTTTTGGGGTTATGCTTTAGAGACGGCCGCATTCACGTTAAATAGGGCACCATCAAAATCCGTTGAGACGACACCTCATGAACTGTGGTTTGGCAAGAAACCAAAGTTGTCGTTTCTTAAAGTTTGGGGCTGCGATGCTTATGTGAAGAAACTTCAACCAGATAAGCTCGAACCCAAATCGGAGAAATGTGTCTCCATAGGATACCCAAAGGAGACTGTTGGGTACACCTTCTATCACAGATCTGAAGGCAAGATTTTCGTTGCTAAATTCGGATCCTTTCTAGAAAAAGAGTTTCTCTCGAAAGAAGTGAGTGGGAGGAAAGTAGAACTTGATGAGATAATTGTATCTGCTCCCTTATTGGAAAGTAGTTCATCACAAGAACCGGTTCCTGTGACAACTACACCAATTAGTGAGGAAACTAATGATATTGATCATGAAACTTCGGATCAAGTTTCTACTGAACTTCGTAGGTCAACTAGATTAAGATCCGCACCAGAGTGGTACGGTAATCCTATTCTGGAAGTCATGTTACTTGACAATGGCGAACCTACGAACTATGAGGAAGCGATGATGAGCCCAGATTCCGCAAAATGGCTAGAAGCCATGAAATCTGAGATGGGATCCATGTATGAGAACAAAGTATGGACTTTGGTTGACTTGCACGATGATCGGCAAGCCATTGAGAATAAATGGATTTTTAAGAAGAAGACTGACGCTGATGGTAATATAACTGTCTATAAAGCTCGACTTGTTGCGAAAGGTTTTCGACAAGTTCAAGGGGTTGACTACGATGAGACTTTCTCACCCGTAGCGATGCTTAAGTCTGTCCGAATCATGTTAGCAATTGCTGCATTTTATGATTATGAAATTTGGCAAATGGATGTCAAAACTGCATTCTTGAATGGATTTTCTAGAAGAAGAGTTGTATATGATGCAACCAGAAGGTTTTGTTGATCCAAAAGGGGCTAACAAAGTGTGCAAGCTCCAGCGATCAATTTATGGTCTGGTGCAAGCCTCTCGGAGTTGGAATAAACGCTTTGATAGTGTGATCAAAGCATATGGTTTTATACAGACTTTTGGAGAAGCTTGTATTTACAAGAAAGTGAGTGGGAGCTCTGTAGCATTTCTAATATTATATGTGGACGACATATTATTGATTGGAAATGATATAGAATTTCTGGATAGCATAAAAGGATACTTGAATAAAAGTTTTTCAATGAAAGACCTCGGTGAAGCTGCTTACATATTGGGCATCAAGATCTATAGAGATAGATCAAGACGCTTAATAAGCACATACCTTGATAAAGTTTTGAAAAAGTTCAAAATGGATCAGGCAAAGAAAGGTTTTTTACCTGTATTACAAGGTGTGAAATTGAGTCAGACTCAATGCCCGACCACAGCAGAAGATAGAGAGAAATGAAAGATGTTCCCTATGCTTCAGCCATAGGCTCTATCATGTATGCAATGCTGTGTACCAGACCTGACGTATGCTTAGCAATAAGCTTGGCAGGAAGGTACCAAAGTAATCCAGGAGTGGATCACTGGACAGCGGTCAAGAACATCCTGAAATACCTGAAAAGGACTAAGGATATGTTTCTCGTATATGGAGGTGACAAAGAGCTAGTCGTAAATGGTTACGTCGATGCAAGCTTTGACACTGATCCGGACGATTCTAAATCGCAAACCGGATACGTGTTTTTATTAAACGGTGGAGCTGTCAGTTGATGCAGTTCTAAACAAAGCGTCGTGGCGGGATCTACATGTGAAGCGGAGTACATAGCTGCTTCGGAAGCAGCAAATGAAGGAGTCTGGATGAAAAAGTTCATTTCCGATCTAGGTGTCGTACCTAGTGCATCGGGACCAATGAAGATCTTCTGTGACAATACTGGTGCAATTGCCTTGGCAAAGGAATCCAGATTTCACAAGAGGACCAAGCATATCAAGAGACACTTCAATTCCATTCGGGACCAAGTCCAAGTGGGAGACATAGAGATTTGCAAGATACATACAGATCTGAATATTGCAGACCCGTTGACTAAGCCTCTTCCTCGAGCAAAACATGATCAGCACCAAGACTCCATGGGTGCTAGAATCATTACTGTGTAGTACTAGATTATTGACTCTAGTGCAAGTGGGAGACTAAAGGAAATATGCCCTAGAGGCAATAATAAAGTTATTATTTATTTCATCATATCATGATAAATGTTTATTATTCATGCTAGAATTGTATTAACCGGAAACATAATACATGTGTGAATACATAGACAAACATATAGTCACTAGTATGCCTCTACTTGACTAGCTCATTAATCAAAGATCGTTATGTTTCCTAACCATAGACATGTGTTGTTATTTGATTAATGAGATCATAGCATTAGGAGAATGATGTGATTGACATGACCCATTCCGTTAGCCTAGCACTTGATCGTTTAGTATATTGCTATTGCTTTCTTCATGACTTATACATGTTCCTGTAACTATGAGATTATGCAACTCCGTTTACGGAGGAACACTTTGGTGCTACCAAAAGTCACAACGAATCGGGTGATTATAAAGGAGTACTACAGGTGTCTCCAAAGGTACATGTTGGGTTGGCGATTTCGAGATTAGGTTTTGTCACTCCGATTGTCGGAGAGGTATCTCTAGGCCTTCTCGGTAATACACATCACATAAGCCTTGCAAGCATTGCAACTAATAAGTTAGTTGTGAGATGATGTATTACGGAACGAGTAAAGAGACTTGCCAAGAACGAGATTGAACTAGGTATTGGATACCGACGATCGAATCTCGGGCAAGTAACATACCGATGACAAAGGAACAACGTATGTCGTTATGCGGTTTGACCGATAAAGATCTTCGAGAATACGTAGGAACCAATATGGGCATCCAGGTTCCGCTATTGGTTATTGACCGAGAATAGTTCTAGGTCATGTCTACATAGTTCTCGAGCCCGTAGGGTCCGCACGCTTAATCTACGATGACAGTTTATTATGAGTTTATAAGTTTTGATGTACCAAGTTTGTTCGAGTCCCGGATGTGATCACGGACATGACGAGGAGTCTCGAAATGGTCGAGACATAAAGATTGATATATTGGAAGCCTATATTTGATATCGGAATGGTTCCGGATGAAATCGGATTTTACCGGAACACCGGGGTTACGGAACCTCCCGGGGATGTTGGGCCTTAGTGGGCCATGAGGGAGAAGAGGAGGGCGGCCAGGGCAGGCCGCCCCCCCCCCTAGTCCGAATAGGACAGGAGAGGGGGCGCGCCCTTCCTCTTTCCCTCCCCCTTTCCTTCTCCAACAAGGCAAGAGGGGGGAGTCCTACTCCCAGTGGGAGTAGGACTCCTCCAGGCGCACCCTATGAGGGCCGGCCGCACCTCCCCCTCCCTCCTTTATATACGGGGGCAGGGGGGCACCCCATGACACACAAGTTGATCTACGTGATCGTTCCTTAGCCGTGTGCGGTGCCCCCCTCCAACATATTCCACCTCGGTCATATCGTCGCGGAGCTTAGGCGAAGCCCTGCGCCGGTGGAGCATCATCATCGTCACCACGCCGTCGTGCTGACGGAACTCATCTCCGACGCTTTGCTGGATCGGAGCCCGGGGATCGTCATCGAGCTGAACGTGTGCTGAACTCGGAGGTGCCGTACGTTCGGTACTTGGATCGGTCGGATCGTGAAGACGTACGACTACATCAACCGCGTTGTCATAACGCTTCGCTTCGGTTCACGAGGGCGTGGACATACACTCTCCCCTCTCGTTGCTATGCCATCACCATGATCTTGCGTGTGCGTAGGAATTTTTTTTTGAATTACTACGTTCCCCAACAATTACGCATGGTATGCCTTAGTTTTTTTTGCAATTGCTTATTACTATATGTATCTTCCAATTTTGTAGTGGAACTGAATGTAACTGAATCAGTGGTTCACTTTGAATCGATTGTTGAAAACGCTCGACAGTTCAAATCACTCGGTGTAACTTGTGCAAGCACAAAGCTGAGCCTGCGGTGCGGCTACTGCCTGATGACGATGACAATCTGATCGAGTAGATCAATCATGAGTTTTATCATACTTTGAGCCAAATATTCGTGCCTTTTTTCTTTTATTTGGTTATACTGTGTAATTAGGAATCAATAATAAAAGTAGATGGTACAAAGTTGTGCTCCCTAGCTTTTTTTTCCATTGGTCTTGCTAAGCAAGTTAATGTATATCTTCATTTATATAGCATCTCCAGTGTTCCATTATGTTCAGCTATGTATGTTCACTTGGTCCCTTAGTTACTTCCTGGGCCCTCTTGGGTGCCACTGAATAGATTTTTATATTTTTGTATACCTTGCTCAGGGTCCTACGCTTCATATACGCTTTTCTATATATTTTTAAAATTTTCATCTACATGAAAGTGATACATATATGTGATGATTTCTGACATGACTTGTGCTGGGATTACTCCTGCAGCAATCGATATCCAGTATAGCGAGTTCTGGGACAGGGGGTGGAGTAGCTACGACGGGGAGGAGCCATGCGCAGAGTCTGAATGGGGGATTAGGCTGGTCACATAGGATGATAATTGCCTCAAATGATTCAGATTAAGAGTTCTGCTCTAAGATATATGTGCTAGAGAGCTAATTATTTTGTTGGCTTTGCAGATGTTGAGGTGTGACCTGGTTGGTTTTGGGACTCTTGGTGTTAGTATATTCTTTGTGCCCTTGCCAGCAATTATCTGATGTGCGTCATGACACAAGCAATATTTGAGGTAAAGGTCATTCTCTCTAGCTCAAAAAGCATTGAGATTTTATAAATTGATTGCTCATATCATTGTCTGAGGCTGGGAAGCACCATGCTCGATTGGTGGACTGCCGCTTGAGAAGAAGCTTATTTCGACGAGGTTAACAAATGTTGTTTGCATTCTTTTACTCTGAAAAAACTATATGTAGTTTCATTTATTCCTTTTTGATGTTGCTTGGTACTGTATGAGCTTAACTTGGCACACTAATATTTTCTTATTATTAGTGTTTCAGTTTTATGGCTGGGTCTGCTTGAGTTCCTGGAATATATCTGCTACATTCACTGCACTGTGTTTACATTCGCACTGATCGTAGCTGCACCTTAAGATCTAATTTTCCAAGATAATTCTGAGGACCTAGCACAGCGTGCAATTTTTGTTATTGTACTAAAAATGTTGGTGCCATTCAAATTAGGCCAACGTGGCGGTTTTGAACTCAAGTGATCTTTGCTCGCCTTACTCCCATCTACTTTTAGAATTAACTTTAATGATATTGATAGGTTAAGGTCATTCATCACGAGAGGTGTTGATGTGGAGTCCCATGTGTACCTACTGTCGCCCCATCAATTATGTAGTGGCCTCTTTCTGAACATTGTTTGGTTCCAACGAAGATCTATTAGTAGTGTTGAACCCATTTTAAAAACAACAACATTGGTCAGTTTCTTAATTTTGTGTACTGTTTTCACTTTAGGACCAGAAAACTGAACCTCGACACAATGACATACTCCACCGGCTTAAATTTTCCTCTACACACAGTACCTTCTCATTCATCATGTGCACGTTAATGTTTTCTTCTTATATTATTCATGATTACTTTGCTTGCTACTAGCATGGTACATGACATTACAATCTTAGCAGAGGCTTGTGCAACAAACCTGGCCTGTGTGTAATATAGACTTTGTATATTATTTTATTCTCCAATTTTTCCAGCTAAGGATTTAATTATACTGCGTATCTTTACAAATGGGTTCAGCTCCAACTCGATAGATGTATGAGTATCAGATCTTAAATTGCTTGTGTTGGAAACTGTTTTCTCATCTACTTTCAGAGATCAAGTCTGACAAAATCACCAGTCCGTCGGAGTATGAGTGCTACCAGGACCGAAGAACCCACCGTGGGAATGAGAGGATGAGGGTGGCCGAGGCCCATCTCGCTGCCGACATGGTGGCGGCGGAGGCGGCTGATGCGGTGGCGTGCGCTGCCACGGAGGAGGAAGTCATCCTTGCATTGAAAAGAAGCGGCAGCGGACGAATATGCGTGGCCTCACCCCAAAGCTAAATCGGGCTGTCCGTGCCATGCGAGAAGGAGGAAAGAAATGGGTCGGACAGCTCCGACGATGAGCAGATCCGGCTCAATCCATACTGCGTTTCGACCGCTACTTCCGGTTGTAGATGCTCCTACATGAGATAAACCTCGATGATTGCAGAGGCTCGTTGTTTTGTTTTGAATTATGGTACAATGGGATCCTCTTGTGTTGACTGATCTAACTACCACACTATTATAAGAAATCCGGTATAGTTCCAGCTCAAAAAGAATTTATGTAGAAGCACTCCGGTCTGTCGGAGTATGAGTGCTACCAGGACCGGAGTGTCCGTTGTGGCCCATCCATTGCCGACATGGTGGCCGTGGAGCCGGTTGATGCGGCGGCGCGAGCTGCCGCAGAGGAAGAAGTCATTCGCGCTCGCATTGTAAAGAAGCGGCAACAGACGAACGCACGTGCCCTCGTCCGAGAGCTGAATCGGGTGGTTTGTGCCATGCCCGGACTGCCCCCCTCCCCTCCCCCTAAGGGGGACAAGAACGAGTCGGACAGCTCCGGCGATGAGCAAATCCGGCTCAATCCATACCGTGTTTCGATCGCTACTTCTGCAAGAAGGACGACAAGGCCGCGAGGAGGGACAAGGGCAGCCATGGATGATCTTCTACATATGTAGTATGTAGGTAGACATGCCAAAGTTTGGTAGATGGCATGTCCTGATGTGGTAGCCGGACCCGGACGATCTGCGTAATGCATCATTTACGTAGTTGCATAATTTTGTATGGGTTTGAGGTATGCTAATTGAGTGTCCGGTTGTGAGAAGGAAAATTTAAAGTGTGACCGATCAGTGCGTCCATGGGCTTTCGAGGGGTTGGATTTGTCTAAGTCTAGCTGTGGATGCTCCTACATTAGACAAACCTCGATGATTGCAGAAGCTCGATGTTTTGTTTTGCATTGTGGTACAATGGGATCCTCTTATGTTGACTGATCTAGCTACCGCACTAATATAAGAAATCCTGTGTAGTTCCAGCTCAAAAAGAATTCATGTAGGAGTACATGAGAAGTCCGGTGTAGTTCTAGGCTTGTAGCTCCTCTTGCACCGTTGGGGCGAAGGGTGGACCGTGCACGGGTGCGCAGCGGCACAATGTTGATACCACCGCGGTTGCACGGGGCAGGTGCACAAACACGCCGTTATGTTAACCAGAAGCGGGTGCCGTGCTCTGCGTGGCACGGGTTAGAAAAAGGCAGAGAGGACTGGAGGGAGCTGCGTGCCGCTATGTGGCAGTGACACACAAACAGCGAGAATGGGACGCCGCAGCAGAGCAGCCCGGACAAGACAAGGCGTGAGGTGCTAGACAAGACATGCATGCATGACCAAGGCTACAGTCGCAGCACAGCGTCGCCGCGCGCACGCTGCCCGTTACGTTGCGCGGCCGCGCGACAGGATGGCGTCCATGGCCTGCCTACCGGATGCTGGCCGGTCAGCGTTCGTACGATCGTGAGGATCGCTGCAGCAGTCATCGCCGCCCGGGTGGCACGGGGCGAGAGGCTTGAGGCGCAGGCATTTAGGCTCTGTGTTTTTTTTTTTTGAGATCCAATTCTGTATATAGCATATTGAAAAAATAGAAGTATTTAAAATGCTGAATTCTAGTAGTTTGTACATTCTACTCCCTCCATAAAAAATATAAGCAGATATTGTTGACGTCACCTATTTGACAGTTTTAATCCAGACTACTCCATTTATCAAAAGTTTTGTAAGAAAAACTGTAATGCGGAAACTTCCATGATTTTTTATGCACTAGTTTGACGGTAATTCACGTCTGAACCCAGGCTCATCTGCACCAGATGAGCAATAACTTTTTTGAAATATAAAAATAAATTATTATTTTTTTGCATTGAAGATTCTCCGGTATGGTAGTAGGGTGCAGATTATCTAGGCAAAATGATATTTGAGGAGATGTACAACAAAAATCAGCTTTGGCACTGCTCTTTCTCAAAGTTTCTAGGGGGGTTTGCGAGACCTCCTTGAATGTCATGTGACCACAAATATTTGCTCGCACCTAGCGCATTCGAGCATCTATTATGCCAAAAAAAAAATCAGATTCGCTCGTCATTTGCGTGGACACAATGGATTCCCGCTGGAACAAGTTCGTCTGTGGTAAGACCACTCCTCCCGGGAGAGGCGGAGAATCATGCAGATGACCGTCTCCTCGCCGAGACCGCAACGTACAAGGCCTCGGTCGACAAATCCGAAACTCCCAGAGCTAGATTCGATGTCCGCCATGCCGGAGATGGCCGGAGTCTGCTAGCGAAGAGTTAGGGGGCGGAGGGGAGTGGAGAGAAATGGAGTGGCTAGAATTTAGTCAAGAGTGTGGACAGGGATGAATATATGTGTAGTCGTGGCAGGCCATAGTGGACCGAATCCGACGTGACGGACGCGCCTGGACGTCCTATATCTGCCGCACATATGGGATGGATATGGGGGTTGTCGGCCAGCTCGGGCATATGGGCTGCGTTCTGGGCGTCCGGTTGGTTGGAAAATTTGTGTCCGGATAGTGACCAACCTGGGCGCCCGAATGTTTGGGGCGGATATGGATTGTCCGGTTATATTTGCTTTTTATCGACTACGTATATCTATAAATACACTATGCCCCCTAATTTTTATAGCCTCACACTCAATTGAGGTCTTCAATTTGAAATTGGTTATCCAATTTTGACTGTGTCAACAATTTTTCAAAGAAGATTTCTCATTCAATTCTTTTAGTTCAATACGCTCCCTAATTTTGAAATTCTTTCATTTGATTGAGGTATTCAATTTTGAATTTGATTCATGATTTTGACCGGTTCAGTAATATTTGAAATCGATTGGCAGCAACTGACCTAAATAACATATCAGTCCTGCGTGTGCTCTTACCATCTAGGCAAAGGAAGCGCCAACAAGTGATACTCCATCACCAATGTAGCAGCACATGTAGCTACCGATGTAGAAAATTTTCCCACATAGATATGAGTTGATTAGCAGATAATTAACACAATCACACCAGAACACGACATCAAAAAATAGAAAGAAAGCGCACACCATGCGAGACCGAACGCCCTCTTGATTTCAAAATGTAAGGTGCATTAGTTTTTTGAGAATTCAAATCTCTTTAAATTTGACCAAGTTTAGAGCCAAAAATATCGACACCCATTATAGTAAATAAAAATATATGAAAATTTGACCTCAAGATGAATCTAATGATACCGATTTGATACTATGGATATTGGCATGTTTGTCTCAAATTTGGTCAAACTTTAAAAAGATTACTTTTTCAAAAAGCAAATACAGCTTGCATTTTGAAACAGATGGAGTAGATTTTCTATGAACTGGCGGGCAGTGCTGGAAACTAATTCAGCCAGAGCCGGGGGACAAATAATACGCGACGGTCTCGTCTGCTGCTTTTCACGAAGAACGGGAGAGGAACGGACTTACCACCGTCCCCTCGTGCCGTCCCATCCCATCCCGCGCAGTTCACGTGCCAGCGGATCGGCCGGGCAGAGGCACGGCGGTTACGTATGCGAAGGCTGCGAGTGGTTACTAGCCTAGCCTATCTAATCTACACGTGCTTGCGTGGTGCGGCCAGAGAGTAGAGCTGGTTCCCGATCACCCATCCTGGTCTCCTTTCTGTTATTCTCTACGCGCACCCGGCCATTTGCACATCCTGGCGAAGCTGCTCTCGGATCTCGGCCATAAATGCAACTCGGAACCCATCCCATCCCATCCACCAATGCTTCGGAGCATATGCAACCACGGTGGACAAATACCAGCCCCAAAGTGGACGCGTCCACCCGTGTTCAGAGCATCTACGATCAGACCCCTCAAGCCCGTCTCGAGCGCACGCGCAGGCCACCCGGTCATGATTTTTTAACTCAGACGGGCATCTTAAACGGCCCTCAAACACCCGAGCTGACCGGCACCCCGTATCCAGCCCAAATATGGGGCGGATAAGGGCACGCCCGCCACGTCGGACCCGGCCCATAGCTGCTTGGCCCACCAGCAGTCACGCAAAACCTCGCCGCCCGGGTGGCACGGTTCGAGAGGATTGAGGGACAGGCATTTAGGCTCCGTGTTTTTTTTAGAATCAATACTATAGTATATAATATATTGAAAAAACAAAAAATATTTAAAAAGGTGAACTCTAGTTTGTACATTCTACTCCCTCCGTAATGAAATATAAGCAGAGGGAGTACTTTGATATTGTTGATGTAAATTATCCTATTTGACAGTTTTAATCCAGATTACTCCATTTATCGAAAGTTTTGTAAGAAAGACTTTAATGCAATTACTTTCATGATTGTGTTTATGCACTAGTTTGACGGTAATTCACGTCTGAGCCCAGGCTTATCTGCATATGATGAGCAATAATTTCTTTAAAAAATAAAAATATAATTCTTTTTTATTGAAGATTCTTTGATACGCCAGCAACATCTAGATTATTTGGGCAAAATGACGTTCGAGGAGCTGTACAAGAAAGTCGGATTCAAACATTGCTCTTTTTCAAAGTTTCTTGGGGGAGATTTTGCCGAGAGATCCTCGAATGTCATGTGACAAAAAATGCCAAAAAAAAACATATCCTCGAGTGTCATTTGCGCGTACACAATGGATTCCCGCCGGAACAAGTCGTCTGAGGTTAGGCACACTCCTCCCGGGAGCGGCGGAGAATCATGCAGACGACCAGAGGCGGAGGACCCAAAAAAATTAAGGTGTGGCAAACTGTCAACTAGACAAAATTGATGCCCCCTCAATAAAAAATTGATGCAAAAACATAATAGCCAATTCGATAGGCCGTGGGTTGAGACGGTGTTAGGGATGGATGGACGGGCGGGGGCGGCGGCGTTGTTGGGCACAAATCGCCGGCGGCGGAGGCGGGCCATCATCAGCATAGCAGACTCAAATCGGCAGGTCGGCGGGGAATACGATTGCGCTGCCGGCGGCGGGGTCGGGGATGGGCCGACGGGCGACGGCGGCGCGTTTCAGGGCAAAAATCGCCTGCGGGCGGGCTGGTGGAAGTCAATCATGTACTTTTATATATGTCATAAGAAAAAAATACATGTTGCACGCATCAACAAAAATTTATCCGTTCTGTTTTTGGATCACCTAGTCACGAGTTCCATCAGGAGCGAGCCGCGGAGAGAATCGATCTGATCGTTGTGCAGCGGAAGCGAGCTGGTTCGCGTACGTCTACGTAGTGAGATGGGCATGTACTGGACAACACATCAATCAAGCTGCCTGCTTGTGTGCTTCCAATCTAACTTACGTGCTTCATCTAGCTTTGTTTGGGTGAATCGATCTACCGTGGTCTAAAACTAACAAACAGTATTTCCATCAAGAGAAGTATATGCTTATATATAAAAAAAATTGGTGGAAATCAAGGTGTGGCGGCTGCCACACCTTGCCCACTGGGCTCCTCCGCCAGTGCAGACGACCATCTCCTCGTCGAGACCGCCAGGGACAAGGTCCCGGTCGACGAATATGGAACTCCCAAAGCTAGATTCGCTGTCAGCCATGCCGGAGATGGCCGGAGTTTGCTGGAGAAGAGCTAGGGGGCGGAGGGGAGTGGAGAGAAATGGAGTGGCTAGGATTTGGTCCAGAGCATGGATAGGGGTGAATATATGTGGGGTCGTGGCAGGCCATAGTGGACCGAATCCGACGTGACAGACACGCCTGAGCGTCCTATATCTGCCCACATATGGGCTGGATATGGGGGTTGTCGGTCAGTCTGGACATATGAGCTGCGTTTGGTCGTCCGGTTGGATGGCAATTTTATGTCTGGATAGCGACCGAGCTAGCGCCCGAACGTTTGGGGCGGATACAGATCGTCCGGTTGTATTTGCTCTTATCGATTACGCATATCTATCTATCTTTAAATGGACTATGCTCCCTAGTTTCTAAAGCCTCGCAATTAATTGGGGTCTTCAATTTAGAATTGGTCACCCAATTTTTACTGGGTCAACAATTTTTCATGGAGCTCTCTCATTCAATCTTTTAATTCATCATGATCCGTAGTTTTGAAACTCTTTCATTCGATTGAGGTACTCAATTTGGATTCGGTTCATGATTTTGACCAGGTCAACGATTTTTCAACTCAGTCGGCAACAACTGACCTAAATAACATATCAGTCCCGTGTATGCTCTCACCACCTTGACAAAAGAAGCGTCAATGTAGCACATGCAACCACCGATGTAGAAACATTTCTGACATAAGTATGAGTTGATTAGCAGATAACAATTACATGATAGAAGGCTCACTAGAACACAACGTTAAAAAAATAAACAGACATTCCATCATCTCCCTCCACTCGCCAAACCGAATACTCTCTCGATTTCAAATCACAAGGTGCGTTCGTTTTTTGAAAAGTTAAATTTCTTTAACATTGACCAGGCTCAGAGCCAAAATTATTGATATTAATAAATACCGTTGGGTGCCAGCGGGCACTCGCCCCCGCTCGCGGAGCGGCCGAGCAGAGGCGCGGCGGTTACATGCGCCTCGGCTTCGCCTTTTGCCGCCGGCCCCGCCACACCCGCCATGCATGCATGCATGCATGCATGCAGCTCCTCCGGCTGCTCGCTGCGCGGTGCGCGAGGAAAAGCGGCCAGAGACGAGACCGCGGCGGCCCGGTGCGTGACCGCTTGGGCGATTCGTTCGTGGTCGTGGGGAGACGCTCCTTTTGTTGGGAAACCGGGTCACCCGGAGGGTGGCGGCGGCCGCGTGCTAAACGCACGGGCTAGCCCCTCCCGTTCCCCTCTTATCGTTAAGTGGGTCTTATCCTTCAACCCCTTTCCCTATATAGCAGCACCGAGGAGCCATCATCAGAATCCCTAATCATTGATTAATAAAGCTGGTCTCCTCTATATCTCCCTGTGTCATTTTTTCGCGTGTACGACTACTTCGACTACTTCGTCTACGACGCTCGCTCTCGCTCCGCAACCTTGGACCGAACTCGCCGGCAGGAGTTGCGGAACACGTTATCAGCACGCTTCGCTCCATCAACTCTCCGTCAAGCCCGCGTCAAGCCTGCATCACGCAGGCTTTCGTCGATCCCGCGGAGGTATAAGATCCGATCCCCACTTTTTGCAAAAATGGATTCATCTCGTTACTACGATTCCGTTTTTGCGATTAGATTATTTTTCGGATAAATCTACCTACGGTGTGGATTTCTCTCCCAATAACTGAGCGGACGAATACGTAGCCGACCAATGTCGATTTCTTGGATCAAGAGAGATTTGTTGACTACACCCTAGGGAGACGGTGATTACACGTACTCCAGATGAGCACGGCACCGCCGCGTTGTACCCGACGTACACGCGTCGTGACGTCTCGAAGACGCACGATCCTGCCATCCCGAGGCAGATGACGACGTCCCCGTCGCCGCCGCAATGGCCCTGCTGGCCATCCCGCCGCCGCGCTGAGTGCCCGCTGCACGCCGCCGTGCCGCCCTCTCGCCGAGACCTCGCTGGTCGCCGGCGCCGCCGTGCTGGCCGTGGCCTGCTGGACGAGCCGTGGCCGTGGCAGTAGCTGCCATCGCCGCGCCGTGGCGTGGAGTGCGCTCGCGCGCCGTGGCGTTAACGCGCGCTGCGCTGCCAGCGCCGGGTGCCGCGCCGTGCTCGCTGATCGCGCCGGGCTAGGCTATGCCGTGGCAGCTGCCAGCCGAGCTGGCCGTGCGCCATGGTCGCGCCGCTACAGGCGATACCGGGCAGCGCCATGCTGGGGCCGCGCCGCTGCCCACGTTCGTTGCTGGGCCGCGCCCGGCCAGCGCCGCGGTCGTGGCCGCCGCGTTCGCGGGGCAGCGCCGTCTGGCAGCGCCCGCTTATGAAGCCGCCGTCGCGGCCAGCGCCGCCGCCGCACCTCGCTGCGGGCGCTTAGGGAAACCTTAAGCGTCGCCTGCGCCGAGTCATGAAGGGGTGGGCCGCCACTGCCTCGGGCCGGATGGGCCGTGGCCGTGGGGCTCCTCCAAACAAAAAAAAGGGGGGGCTGGAGCGCGGCAATTTGCTTTCTAGCCCCCGATGTTTCCAGATTTTACGTGAATTTTTATTCCTGCTGTAATATTTCGCGTAGAAGCCCCTGGAACTGTCTGTTTTTCGCTGAAAACACGTATTTGGGCTTAAAAATGCCTCGGGAATTCACTTTTTGGGCTACTTTTCACGTACGAAATGCGCTTAACATGCTATATTATCTAAACATGTTTTATTGTATGATTTTACTGCTGTAGATTAATTGTTTAGCACTCTTAATCATTTAGTAAGTCATATAATAGCATGTTTTAAATATTGGAACGTCTTTTTATTGAATAAGTTTATCAACATCGCTTTGTGCAAAAGATTACCTGTTGTAATCTCATGATTTTTGCATAAATCGCAGATGGCCGGAATTGTCCACAAGGAGTTTGCTGAGTTGGCCCAGACAGGGCTGAACTACCTGTCATGGTCCTCGGACTGCGAGATTTTTCTCCAGGGCAAATCCCTCCTGAGGGCGATCGGTAAGGGGGCCCAGCTGGCCGCCACTGATCCCAAGTTCGAAACTGAGAATGCGCAGGCTCTGCACTTTCTCCGTCATCACCTGTCACCTACTCTGAAAGATGAGTATATGGCTGAGCGCAGTGCTTCTGGCCTTTGGACCGCTCTTAAGCAGCGGTTTGAGCGGCTGAAGTACACTGTGAAGCCACGTGCAGAGGCAGAGTGGATCCGTCTGAGGTTTGCGGACTTCAAGACGGTTGGGGAGTACAATTCGGCTCTGCACCGGATTTGTACGACTCTTCGGTTGTGTGGTACTGAGATTACCGACTCTTAAGATTGAGAAAACCCTATCCACTTTCCACCCCGACGCAGTCCAGTCCTCACGGAACTACCGCCAGGGGAACTACACGAGGTATTCAGAGTTGATTGACGTCCTCCAGGTGGCGGAGGCGCAAGATGAAGTTCTCAAAAAGAACTTTGTCGCGCGCAACCACTTGAGGGGAGTTCTCGCCAGGAGGTGAACGCCTCAAAGTCCGCAAGCCTCAACAGAAGAAGAGGGGCCGCAAGGGCAAGAAGAAGGGCCTCACCCTCCTGCCCCCCCAAGCAGAACAAGCCGGGCAAGGGAGGACAGCGCCTCAGGACTGCTTCCGCCAGGCTCGGTGGAGCATTTCTCCCGCCAGTGTCGCGCACCACCGGAGGTCGTTGAAGCATACAAGGCTCGGAAGGCGCGTGAGACGCACCTCGCCTTGGTTCAGGGGGGAGCACCACCGCCGCCCAAGGCGGCACCCGTGATGATCGCTACTCCTCCTGTTGCGCCCATAGAGGCGACCCCCGTGGTGCCCATCGCGGCAGCCTTGGCGGTCTCTACCGACGCCCACGTCGCCATGGAGGTTGACCACATGGTCGCCTCGGCGGCGGCGCCGCCACTAGACATTGATGCTGCCTCCAAGATGATTTCTAAGGAGGATCAGCTCACTAGTATGGAGATTGCGGCTGAAGTAAATGACTTCTTCACCGAGTCCGCTTAGCATACCTCTTTGGTTGTCATGATTCCGTGATTTGATACAATAAAATTGAATAAATTCGATTTGGTTGTAAGCTCTATGAGAGCATAAACTTATTCTTTACTTTGGCGATTGGATGACATTTATTCATTTATTCCATTATTTATACATGATAGCATGTTATGTTCTGAGATGTGTGCATTTATTTTTAATGTATTTTCTTCCTCATTACATTAATTAGATGTCATATTTTAGAACGCGTGTGGCGCCCGAATGGAGGAAACGTGCCTTGCCGATAGCGCCACCACTCATACCATTTTACGAGAAACTAAGTACTTTGAGTCCATTAAAAAAATCTCCGGGAAGTATTATGACAATCGCCGGCTGCGGTTCTTACATAGTTGGCTCCAGACGAGCCACTATTATACTCCCCATGGGAACAACTTTGATCATTAATGATGCGTTGTTGTACCCGAGTCGACTCGCATTTTTTGAGCTTTAGAGACATCCGCTAATGGTTTCCATGTTGAGACCGATGATGAACACGGCAAGGAGTGCCTACTCATCACAAAGCGGGATGCCGTGGTAAACATGTTATCGAAAGGCTTCCTTCGTTTGACACAGGGCTATACTACACTAAGATAGTAGCACCGCCGTGTACACTACCCTCAAGACCGCCTTTAGAAGCTCAACTCTTCGCCTCGCACGATAGGTTAGGCCACCCCGGACTTAGGATGATGAGAAATATAATTAACAACTCGCATGGCCATAATGTTAATGTGAAGAACTTCCCGAATCCCGATGATTTCGTGTGCTCCGCATGCGCTAAGGGGAAGTTAGTCATTAGGCCATCGCCTCAAGGTGAGGGATGAAATCCCGCGCTCTTGGAACGTATCCAAGGGGACATATGCGGTTCAATCAGCCCCTAACGGGCCGTTTGATACTTTATGGTGCTCATTGATGCTTCCTCTAAATGGTCCAATGTTTGCCTGCTGTCAACACGAACCATGCCTTTGCAAAATTGATCTCACAGATCATACAAATAAGGAATAATTTCCGGATTATCGATAAAGTCTATTCGAATGGACAACGCCGAGAATTTACTTCAAAGCGTTCGATGATTATTGCATGGCAATGGGAATCAAAGTTGAGCACTCGGTACCACATGTTCATACACAAAATGGACTTGCCGAGGCATTGATTAAAAGAATTAAATTCATTGCCCGACCGCTCCTCCAGGGTTGTAATTTACCAACTACATGTTGGGGCCACGCGGTGTTACACGCGGCTAATCTCATCAACTTTCGACGGTCGGCCTACAACATCCACTCTCCTGCTCAACTTGCGCAAGGGTCGGCACCAAAATTTCCCACCTTCGTAGGTTCGGTTGCCAGGTATATGTACCGATACCACCCCCTCAGCGATCGGTGATGGGCCCGCTCCGTAAGTCGGGGATATACGTTGGTTATGAGACTGTGTCCATAATCAGGTATCTGGACCCCATGACAGGTGACTGTCACACGGCTCGTTTTGCTGATTGCATTTTTGACGAGGATCTTTTCCCGACTTTAGGGGGAGAGAATCAACCCCTTGATGCTAAAAGTCGAGAAATCACGTGGCAAGCCACGGGGATCCACGCTCATGACCCGCGCACTGCTGAGACTGAGAGAGAAGTCCAAAAGATAATAGATTTGCAGTCTTTAGCAAATCAACTGCCTGACCACTTTAGTGACTTAAAGACTGTGACAAAATCGCATGTGCACGCGCGCAATGCACCGGAAAGGGTTGAAATACCGAAGAAAAATGATGGTATACCCGCTCCCGTCCAAAGGCCTAAAAGGACGAGAAATCCGGCTTCTCAAATCCCAAGTACTCGGGGACGCCCGACGAAAAAGGATAAGAGAGATTTATCACAGCCTGTCGCCAAAGTACCCCAAATTGAAACGGGGAGCCAGTCGAGACCTGGCACAAGTACGGAAAATTCAGTGCACGAAATTCCAGACTTAAACTTTCCCATAGGGGAAACACCCAGCGGAGATGTGAGCGCACACATCGGCGCGGGAAATCTAAAGGACCTTGCTCCCATAATGGGAAATTTGGTAGAGCAAGTGTTTGCGCCGGATGCGCTCCATGACGAAATGGCCATAAATTATATTTATATGGGGGAGTCCCTGAACCGAGCAACGGTGATTGTCGACATCAACTTTGCTACGAAAATTGCCTCAATCATAGATCTTGACCCTGAGCCTAACACGCTCGCTGATTGCAAGAAAAGGTCGGATTGGAAAGATTGGCAGCAGGCAATTACTGCAATTATTATCTCTCAACAAAAGGAAGGTGTTCGACCAGTTTGTCGAACTCCTCCCCACATTCGCCTCTGTTGGCCATAGGTGGGTTTTTGTTCAAAGAGAGATGAAAATAATAAGGTAGTACGGTACAAAGCAAGGCTCGTCGCTCAAGGGTTCACTCAACGACCAGGTGTCGATTTTGAGGAGACTTATTCCCCGGTCATGGATGGAGTTACCTTTAGATACTTGATCTCGATGGCAGTAAACATGGGCTTGAAAATGAAACTAATGGATGTTGTCACTGCTTACCTGTATGGTAACTTGGATTCAACATATACATGAAGGTTCCGAAGGTATCCCTGTTCGAACCATGATAGAGCAAACAGGGTCTATACAGTGTCCAACTTCAAAAGGCATTGTACGGACTCGCACAGTCCGGTAGAATGTGGTACAATCGCTAAGCGATTTCCTTCATGAGAAGGGCTACACGAGCAATAAAGATTGCCCATGTGTTTTTATACGGCGATCCCAAGATGGATTCTGTATAATCTCGTGTACGTGGACGATTTAAACATAATCGGTACACCTGAGGATATTGAGGAAGCGAAGTTCCTACCGATGTCGGAATTCGAGATGAAGGATTTGGGTAAAACCAAGTTCTGTCTAGGTCTGCAACTTGAACATTCCCCTGATGGGATTCTAGTGCACCAATCGGCCTACACCCAGAAGGTGTTGGAAAGATTTGGATTTGATAAGGCATATCCTTCTAAGACCCGATGGTCGGGAGGTCTTTACAGCCGACAAGGACCCATTCAGGCCAAAGGAAGAGGGGAGGAAACTCGGGACCAGAGGTTCCTTACCTGAGTGCAGTTGAGCACTCATGTATCTCGCAAACTGTACACGGTCGACATTGCGTTCGCCGTCGCTTGTTTGCTTGGTACAGTTCTGAACCTACCAAAAGACATTGGAAAGGTGTCAAGGACGTCTTCCGGTACCTGCAAGGGACCAAAGATCTTGGCCTATTTTATAAAAAGAATCAAGACTTATCTATTATAGGCTATGCCGATGCTGGGTACCTATCGGACCCGCATGATTGCAAATCACAGACTGGATATGTTTTCCTTTGTGGTGGAACTGCGTTTTCCTGGAAATCGTCCAAGCAAACACTTGTGTCGACTTCCACAAACCACTCGGAAATCATGGCACTATTCGAAGCGTCGAAAGAGTGTGTATCGCTTCGGCGGATGATCAGCCACATTCAGCAGACATGTGGGCTGAACACCGTACAAACCCCTACCATTATCTATGAAGATAATGTTGCTTGTGTTGCACAAGTCTAGATGGGTTATGTGAAGAGTAACCTCACTAAGCATATTAGTCCCAAGTTCTTCTATGCACATGAGCTGCAACAGTTGAATGAGGTGAAAGTTTTGCATACTAAGTCCTGTGACAATCTTGCTGATATGTTCACTAAATCATTACCGGCATCAACCTTAGAGAGGTGTGTGCGTGGAATCGGTATGATGAGACTTAGAGAGATGCAAGGTTCAGGGGGAGAAACTTCACAAACTCGTCGCTAAAATCTCAATCCCGATGATCGAGTACTCAACTTGATGGTTGAGTGGATTGTACTCTTTTTCCCTTGAGTGAGTTTTCCTGATGTTTCTCACACGAGGTTTTTGACGAGGCAATTCGTGCAATACAACAACGTATACTATGTGCTCTTTCTCCATATTTTTTCCCACTGGGTTTTTCGGAGTTTTGAGGCATGGATATACGGATAATTACCCAAGGGGGAGTGTTGGGAAACCGGTAACCCGGAGGGGCGGCGGCGTCGTGCTAAACGCACGGCTAGCCCTCCTGCCCTCTTATCGTTAAGTGGGTACTTATCCCTTGACCCCCTTTTCCCTATATAAAGCACCGAGGAGCCATCATTGTAATCCCTGATCATTGATTAATAAAGCTGGTCTCCTCTATATCTCCCTGTGTCATTTACTTTTGCGTGTACGACTACTTCGACTACTTCGTCTACGACGCTCGCTCCCGCTCCGTAACCTTGGACCGGACTCGCCGGCAGGAGTTGCGGAACACCTTTCTCAAATAACGATCCAACCGGTCCACCCATCCATCGTGCTGCTATCCGGACACTAGCTACCACCTCCTGCAAGTCTCAAAAACAAAACCTGCAAGTCCATCGGTCACCGGTGCATGCACCGCACCATCGTATAGAACTCCTATATGATATGTATCGCACGAACGAAAAAAGAAGTTCGAAATGAACCCGGTCTCCGGTAGCGGTAAAAGCAGGGCCTGGTTAGTGAAGTCTATTTTAAACCCTAAGAATGTAGAGCACGACGCAAATGAACCCTGGCTTTTAAATCCCTGAAATCCATACCCCGACCTCCCTGATCCCGGTCGTTTTTGACCTTTAGGTTGTATCCAAACAGGGGGATTTCTACCTGGCCAGAGAACATATGGGATCAAGGTGAGTCATCTACCTGCAGCAGGTGGGTCTCATGGTCGCCTGGCTTGCTCTGCAGGCTCCCGCACCCAGCGCATGCCCTCTATGTATGACACTATCGTCTATCCTTTGGACCTGCCGCCGACGACCTCAAGCACGCATGCGGGAGCAACTTCAACCAGCGACAATGCGCCACCGCCATAGTGCAAGGCCAGCCATCAAGCTGGTGCCAAAGCCTCCGGCCTCCGCCGATCGAGAAGAGGAGGCTCGGGCACCGCGTGGCGTCCGATGGCGTGTCCACGATGGTGCAGCTCCTTACGGAGGCTCGTCACAGCCTACGGGTGCCCCAGCGCGGCACTGTTGGCTCGCACGCTGGCGATGACCATGGCCGTCTCCGCCTTGAAGACACTGAGCATGTGCACCTGAGCGGGGACGGGGCTGCAGAAGCGGCAGCAGCGACCCTGACCATCTCGTCGACGTCGTTGTTTCTGCAGATGGAAGCCGGCAACATCCATCTCCACGGGGTTGCAGGTTGCTTCTGGTCCAGGGCACGCAGCCACCATGTTCGGTCCAGCACATTGCAGCACGCGCATAGCCAAACGCTGGCGCGCTCGCGGCCGAGGCCGGCGTCCTGCATGCCTTCTCGAACTCCGCTGCCGCGGCCAAGCTGTTCGATGAAATGCCTAGTCGCTGCTGTGTCGGACAAGACGCACGTACAAGCTAGCTTCAAACCTACGGAGCTGATTGATTCCGGCCGGAAACGTACTCAACACATACGAACATGTAGGTCCGATTTGATTGCAACAAGAGCTAGTTTCACGTGGAACAATTGCTCCTCCGACATGCCGCTCTCCAGCTCACCTTGTGTCGCCACCCAGTGTGAGCAGCAGCGCACTCCAAGCCGAACGACGGCAGCCAGCGGGGCCAACGGCGAACAGCGGCGCGCCCGTAGTCCGCGCCTCCGCGGAGAACCTGCGCGTGGTGTCGGTCGAGAGAAGCGCATGGAGCGGTGGCGGCGGAGAGTAGCTGGATCAGCGGTGTGGGCAGGCTTCGAGGCCATGCACTGCCCCATCCGTTTAATTTGCAATCCCACCATCCCAGGGTGCCACGTCAGCAAATCCAGTTCTAAACAGATGGAAGGGTGATTACAACCGGGATTGAAAACTTCAGGGTATGAACTTCAGGGATTTAAACGTTGGGGTTCATTTGTGTCATGCTTTACATCTTCAGGGTTTAAAACAGACTTTACTCGGCCTGGTTTGGCTGGCTGGCACGGTGGCACCTGACCCGACGGAGGCACGGAGAGAGAAGCACAAAGGAGGGAGGGGGTGACCCTGGCGCCACGAAACCAGAGAGGCCGCAGAGATGGGCAGGGTAGTAGCAGCAGCAATCAACCTGCTATGCGGTCCCACAAAGTACCAGTCCTCCGAACACCCCACCCTGGTCTCCTTTCTGTTTTCTTCTGGCTTCGTTTCCACGACGGGTTGCTGCGAGCACCAAGGAGACCCCTGGTCAAGCTGTAATTTAGAGCTGGCAATAAAAATCTCTTAGCCTTATCTAAAATAACAAGTTGTTCCTAAAATCATTGTGATACTAGGCTAAAAGATCATCACTTAAATAAAAAACGGAAATGTTAACGCCCACACGTGTGGGCGTTAGCCACCTCGACCATATGTGTACATCGCCGTCCAGCATCTTATGCACGAATCTTGACACGATCTGGACGATTTTCTGTGCCACGTAGGATAAGGCGCGTGTGTGGTGCGTGACTTAGTTCGCCCACACACCGGTTGCCCCTCCGCGATTAGCGGTTGCCACCCGTGGGCGTGCGGTGGAACTGCTCTGCGCCTACACGCCACGCGCCGGACCGTAGTTGATGTCAAACGCGTCGTGCACTTCCCCACCCCCTCCCCCGCACGGTTCCATTTACCCCCTCCTCATAGTTACTCACTCAACCCACTTCGCATTTCAGTCGATTGGAGGAGAAGACGAGGGGAGAAGGCGACGGCGGAGGCGGAGGTGCTCAACGGCATTCGCGGCCGTCGGTGGTGCTCGCCGGACCGGAGCGGCTTCGCCGGAGCGACTACAGTTTGAAGGTAATGCTCCCTCCAATCCTCAACATCCCTGCCTGCATTTTCTCCCACGCCCTTCGTGTTCGATGCTTCACTCGAGATTCATAGAGATTTAGGCGGGTTCGCATTGTGCCGGCGTTCCTGCCAGCGGCGGAGTCCTGTGCTTGCTGTTTCCGTCGCACTGGGCAGTTTCGTCGCCGCCGCGGTGGCGGTCACGCCGGTGTGATTCGGCCTGTCCGGAGCCACATACTTGTTGTGCCCAGGGATTGGGCTTGCGTTTTTTCTGTCTGATAGTTACGCATTGCTTCGAATTGCTATTTGCGATCAATTCGGGGGAGAATGTTGGCGATGAATTTCAAGTCACGACAGTTGTCATTGAACCCTAGATCTAGGTAGTTGTTTTTCGTAGTGCAGTTTGAAGGCAATCATGGTAGTTTGAGTATCTGTCATGACTGTACGGCAACTAATTTACTGATTATTTGCGATAGTTGCCACAAAACATGCTTTCCATGTGGCAACTAATTTCCTGATCGGCTGTGATAGTTGCCACAAACATGCTTTTCCTTTGTGGCAATTAATTTCATGATTGACTGTGATAGTTGCCACAAACATGTTTTTCCATGTGACAACTAATTTTTCTGATTGACTGTGATAGTTGCCACAGTGTATGCACGGCAAAGTGTATTAAATAGATAGCCATTGCATTTTCAGCAACCATTTTGTTCTTGATGGCAACTAATCTCCACATCAACTGTGTTAGTTGCCACATACATGTTTTCCATGTATCAACTATTTATGTGAACACAATGTGGCTGTTCCCATGTTGTCTTCAGGGCAATGTGGCAAATTGGCTGTACCACATACCCAAATTTTTGTGCTTTGTCACGCTGATTCGTGACAAATGACAAGATGATGTGACATGGCAAAGTATAGTAACTAGGTATTTATGTCAGTTTTAGCAACTATGTGTATTGGATGGCAACTAAATTGCACATCAACTGTGTCAGATGCGATATATATGCTTTTCATTTGGCAAGTTTTTTTTTCTGAAAACAACATGTCTGTTGCCATGTTATAGGGCAGGATAATGTGGCAATTTGTTTGTAAAGGCAGGCCCAGTTTCATGTTTTTGCCACGATGACCTGTGATATCTGAACAATTTTTTTCCCGTACTAAAATGGCAACTCATTTTTGATATGAGGTCAGTGTGTGCGTTGCAAGTTCAGGTTGTTCAGTACATGTTATTCATCGCTTTTTTGAATTCTGTGTTGCATTTTTAACATGGCAATTTCAACCTAGCACTTGTTTGCCATTGAACACATGGCAAGTCATTTTTGTATGAGCAAAGGGTGTGAGCTGCCACAACTTGTTTTTGTGCAGTGGGAGATTTGTGGCTTTCTTTTGTAATATATTGTGCTAACATGGCAACTTCAACATTCTGTTTTGAAGTGCATTTACGTTCTGCACATTTTTTTCAAATGTAACCAATGTGCTTAATTGCCACATTTATATTTTCGATAATCACAGGTGGGTGCGTGCGTGTTCATGTGATATTTGCGTTCACTAGTTGACATTTTCACTCGAGCCCATGCGGCAAGTACATTCTGTTAGGTGGCAACTGCTTACTTCCTGTATTTCATTTCCACCGTGAGAATTTGGTCTGTTCTTACCTCAGCAGAATGCCTCGCGGCGATCATCAAAACGATGATGATGATTTCATGGATCCACCACAGCAGAATCGGGCAACTGGACGGAGAAAAGATGGTGACGAGGTAACTGTCCACACACCCTCCTCCTCCTGCATATGTTATTGGTTGTCACCTCGAGCTTGCAGTCGTCAGTTATGAACTAAAATTTCATGACAGTGAAAACATGGCAACAACTGATCATTTGTCTGTTTTTGCAGAAGAAGAAACGTACTCACAACAGGGCCTCGCAGGAACGACTGACTTCATTGACTGATAGATTTACCGATGATCAGAAGGGAGCTGCTGCTGAGATGGGTATGCAGGGTCTGATGAATGTCTGGTGCACGAATCTAGTCAACCCTGTATGCGACTGGCTTGGTGAGATTTACGACCCCGCCTGCAGGGAATTTGTGATTCCGGGACATGGAAGACTGTCGTTGAACGAGGAATCCGTGTTCTGCACTTTGGGTGTGCCCCGTGGAGAAATCAAAGTCCCGTATGAAGTCAATAACAAGATCGAGGAAACGTTGTTCCCCCGTTTGTTTCCTGGGTTGGAATCCATGCCGAACACGTCTGTCCTGGCAGATTCGCTGCAGGCCATGACAACCCATGGCGAGGTTTTTAAGATGAAACTACTCATGTAACTCATCTCAGCTGTTTTCGCGCCGACCACTTCTCTTCGCCCAAGCAACAAATGCTTCCCCATCCCGGTGAACGATCTATCTTTACTACATTATTTTCCTTCAATCTTTTGGCTCCGATGTCACGTGCAAGCTAGTCACTGCTAGTTTTTTTGATGTCTTTTCCATTTGATTTCTGATGCGGCAACTCGTTGTCCTGAAAATTGTGTGGTGCGGGCGAAACTGAAAGATGTGAAGAACATGAATTGGTGCAAGTTCATTGCCGACTTCCTGCATGATGCATTCTCAAGCAAGATGTACCAGAAGGGTTGTCGACTGCATGTAATGGTATTTTTTGACCAATCCTTTCTGTGAACACTCTTTTTAACACCTTTTATTCATGCATGGCAACCTGATCATAACAAGATGGCAACTGCTATCATGACAATATGGCAACTGCCATCATGAATATATGGCAACTGCCATCATGACAATATGGCAAGTGCCATTATACTATGATGGCAACTGCCATCATACAGATGGCAACTTCTTCTTTTCTCTTTCCATGCACTTCAACTCGATGATTGTAGGAACATACAATATCCTGTTTTTTTTTTTGCAAAATACCATGATGGCAACTGATATTTCTTTCTTTTTAAATTTGTTGTAGATCAGCTCATGTACGTCGGCTGTCTTGATCTGTCCACAGTGGATTTCACTGGGACAGGAGGCCCGCCGCCTACGCACAAGTTTACTGTTTCTGCGTGGACTTACGATGCTGTCAAGGTTGTGCTTGCTGCAGACAGGGTAACTGATACCAAATATGGAAAACTGCAGGTTAGTTCTGGTTTCTTTCTACACGGCATTCTTACAAATTTTTGCGGCATAACATGTGAAAAAATCATCATGTGGCAACCGTATGTGGTTAACAAGAGATGACTACCTTTGTTAGCCATGGATGTCTGCGCATGGTATCCATGTCTCACTCCACATGTCAACTCTGTCATTCGTGTTGAAACTTATATCCGCGTCTTCTTTTTTTTGTATTTGCAATACATGAACTGTTAGTTAGTGTTCATCATTCTCTCTCTTACATCCTAGCTATTTTTTTGGTTATTTCCAGCTGATGGCCAAGCATGCTATAGACTACAATGTGTTTGGGGGGCCTTAAAACTTTGGAAAGCGGATGGACGTGCACTCAGCTCCATCTTGCCCTACTGAGGTAATCAAAGATATATATCTATGATTGCCTTGAATTATTTTTGATCTCGTGCAAGTGACTGTAATATGGTTGGTTATTGCTGCTTCTTGTTTCATGCACAGGCGAGGGCACCTGTTGAGCATCTAATTGGGCAGTTTGCATCCAGAATGACCGGCTTGCTCGGGAAGTTGGTTGAGGGGTGGACGTCCCTTAATGGCTCTGACAGCGACGCGGTTGCGAGGCAGTTCACTACATTTGTCCCAGAACGGACACATCGACCAACTGGTTGCCGTGGCCGGTATGACTACAACAGTTCCCAAGAGCCTGCTGACACACAAGATGAACTAGATGGAGACGCTGGTCTCAACAAGGATGACGACGATGACATGGAGAATGTGCAACACGACACCGATGATGATGAACATGTTGAAGTTCGTGCAGGTGCTAAGAAGGGCAAGGATGCACCAGATGTCCCCCCACCGGAGAAAGTCAAAGAACATACGGCTGCGGGAGGTGAGGGGGTGTTGCCATCAAAGAGGGGGAGGGCTCCAGAGGATGTTGGGCAGGGTTCTCCTGGCAAGAGGTCTAGGACCGATCCCGTAGCTGCTAGGAGGAGGTTCGACTTTAATTTTAGTTTTTTGTTTTGTCTATATTTTTGGAATAGACTGATCCCTTTTTGCATTTGTTTTTGCTAAGCGCGGCAACGAGTTTGCTGTCTGACAATTGCCACCTTTTTTCCTCCATCTTATACGTGCAGTGAGGCGACAGCTGGTGGACGAGCAGTTATGAAGAAACAGGCACCAACGCCAACCCGTGTTTCTGCTCTGTTGAACAAAGGTGCCCCCATTGCTGGTGACACCGATGACGTCCAACACCAGGGATCCTGTCGTGTTGCCAGACCTGAGAAAGCCAGTCAAGAAGTAGGTTTTCCATGTGCTTTCATTGACATAGTGCTATATTTTTGTTTTTTCAATGCATCCTTCAACTTGCCACATGGGCTTCTGTCATCGTCCCCACATGGCAACTGCTATTTTTCAAATGATTTCATTCCTTTTTAACTGCATGGCAACTCCTGCTTGTTTTTACATGGTGCTACGTCTTGAGCTTGCGTTGGTTTTCCTCGAAGAGGAGAGGGTGATGCAGCAAGTGTAGCATAAGTATTTCCCTCAGTTTTTGAGAACCAAGGTATCAATCCAGTAGGAGGCTTCTCAAAAGTCCCACGCACCTACACAAACAAACTGAGAACTCGCAACCAACACAATAAAGGGGTTGTCAATCCCTTCACGGCCACTTGCGAAAGTGAGATCTAATAAAGATAGTAAGATAAGATAAATATATTTTTGGTATTTTATAATATAGATGCAAAAAGTAAAGATGCAAATAAAAGTAGATTGGGAGCAAATATGATAAGAGATAGACCCGAGGGCCATAGGTTTCACTAGTGGCTTCTCTCAAGATAGCATAAGTATTACGGTGGGTGAACAAATTACTATCGAGCAATTGATAGAAAAGCGCATAGTTATGAGATTATCTAGGCATGATCATGTATATAGGCATCACGTCCATAACAAGTAGACCGACTCCTGCCTGCATCTACTACTATTACTCCACACATCGACCGCTATCCAGCATGCATCTAGAGTATTAAGTTCATAAGAACAGAGTAACGCATTAAGCAAGATGACATGATGTAGAGGATAAACTCATGCAATATGATATAAACCCCATCTTGTTATCCTCGATGGCAACAATACAATACGTGCCTTGCAACCCTTTCTGTCACTGGGTAAGGACACCGCAAGATTGAACCCAAAGCTAAGCACTTCTCCCATGGCAAGGAAGACCAATCTAGTAGGCCAAACTAAACTGATAATTCGAAGAGACTTGCAAAGATAACTTAATCATACATAAAAGAATTCAGAGAAGATTCAAATATTATTCATAGATAAACTTGATCATAAACCCACAATTCATCGGATCTCGACAAACACACCGCAAAAAGAGTTTACATCGAATAGATCTCCACAAGAGAGGGGGAGAACATTGTATTGAGATCCAAAAAGAGAGAAGAAGCCATCTAGCTAATAACTATGGACCCGTAGGTCTGTGGTAAACTACTCACAACTCATCGAAGGGGCAAGGATGTTGATGTAGAGGCCCTCCGTGGTTGATTCCCCCTCCGGCAGAGTGCCGGCAAGGGCTCCAAGATCAGATCTCGCGGATACAGAAGGTTACGGCGGTGGAAATTGTGTTTCGTGGTTCCCCTAGATGTTTTCGGGGTACGTAGGTATATATAGGAGGAAGAAGTGAAGGAAATATGCCCTAGAGGCAATAATAAAGTTATTATTTATTTCCTTATATCATGATAAATGTTTATTATTCATGCTAGAATTGTATTAACCGGAAACATAATACATGTGTGAATACATAGACAAACAGATAGTCACTAGTATGCCTCTACTAGACTAGCTCATTAATCGAAGATGGTTATGTTTCCTAACCATAGACATGTGTTGTCATTTGATTAATGGGATCACATCATTAGAAGAATGATGTGATTGACATGACCCATTCCGTTAGCTTAGCACTTGATCGTTTAGTATATTGCTATTGCTTTCTTCATGACCTATACATGTTCCTGTAACTATGAGATTATGCAACTCCCGTTTACCGGAGGAACACTTTGGGTACTACCAAACATCACAACGTAACTGGCTGATTATAAAGGAGTACTACAGGTGTCTCCAAAGGTACTTGTTGGGTTGGCGTATTTCGAGATTAGGTTTTGTCACTCCGATTGTCGGAGAGGTATCTCTGGGCCTTCTCGGTGATACACATCACATAAGCCTTGCAAGCATTACAACTAATGAGTTAGTTGTAATATGATGTATTACGGAACGAGTAAAGAGACTTACCAGTAACGAGATTGAACTAGGTATTGGATACCGACGATCGAATCTCGGGTGAGTAACATACCGATGACAAAAGGAACAACGTATATCGTTATGCGGTTTGACCGATAAAGATCTTCGTAGAACATGTAGGAACCAATATGGGCATCCAGGTTCCGCTATTGGTTATTGACCGAGAATGGTTCTAGGTCATGTCTACATAGTTGTCGAACCCGTAGGGTCCGCACGCTTAACGTTTCGATGACAGTTCATTATGAGTTTATAAGTTTTGATGTACCAAGGTTGTTCGAGTCCCGGATGTGATCACGGACATGACGAGGAGTCTCAAAATGGTCGAGACATAAAGATTGATATATTGAAGCCTACATTTGGACATCGGAAATGTTCCGAGTGAAATCGAATTTATCGAGTACCGGAGGTTACCGGAACCCCGGGAACTATATGGGCCATAGTGGGCCTTGGTGGAAAGGAGAAAGGGCCAGCCCAGGTGGCGCGCCTCCCCTTCCCTAGTCCTACTAGGACTAGGAAAGGTGGGCCGCCCCTCTCTCTTTTCCCCTCCGGTGAATCCTATTCCAACTAGGATTGAGGGGAATCCTACTCCCGAGGAGTAGGACTCCTCGCGCCTCCTCTTGGCCGGCCGGCCCCCTCCCCCTTGGCTCCTTTATATACGGGGGGGGGGCACCCCATGACACACAAGTTGATCTACGGATCGTTCCTTAGCCGTGTGCGGTGCCCCCCTCCACCATATTCCACTTCGGTCATATCGTCGTAGAGCTTAGGCGAAGCCCTGCGCCGGAGAAGTCATATCGTCGCGGAGCTTAGGCGAAGCCCTGCGTCGGTGGAGCATCATCATCGTCACCACGCCGTCGTGCTGACGGAACTCATCCCCGACACTTTGCTGGATCGGAGTCCGGGGATCGTCATCGAGCTGAACGTGTGCAGAACTCGGAGGTGCCGTACGTTCGGTGCTTGGATCGGTCGGATCGTGAAGACGTACGACTACATCAACCGCGTTGTTAAAACGCTTCCGCTTTCGGTCTACGAGGGTACGTGGACAGACACTCTCCCCTCTCGTTGCTATGCCATCACCATGGTCTTGCGTGTGCGTAGGAATTTTTTGAAATTACTACGTTCCCCAACAGTGGCATCCGAGCCTGGTTTTATGCGTTGATGTCATATGCACGAGTAGAACACAAGTGAGTTGTGGGCGATATAAGTCATACTGCTTACCACCATGTCATACTTTGGTTGGCGGTATTGTGAGATGAAGCGGCCCGGACCGACATTACGCCAGACGCTTACGCGAGACTGGTTTCACCGCTGCGAGCACTAGTTGCTTAAAGGTGACCGGCGGTGTCTGTCTCTCTCACTTTAGTTGAACCGAGTGTGGCTACGCCCGGTCCTTGCGAAGGTTAAAACAGCACCAACTTGACAAACTATCGCTGTGGTTTTGATGCGTAGGTAAGAACGGTTCTTGCTCAGCCCGTAGCAGCCACGTAAAACTTGCAACAACAAAGTAGAGGACGCCTAACTTGTTTTTGCAGGGCATGTTGTGATGTGATGTGGTCAAGACGTGATGCTATATTTTATTGTATGAGATGATCATGTTTTGTAACCGATTTATCGGCAATGGCAGGAGCCATATGGTTGTCGCTTATTGTATGAAATGCAAAGCCATGTAATTGCTTTACTTTATCACTAAGCAGAGCGATAGTCGAGAAGCAATAGTTGGCGAGACGATAACGATGCTACGATGGAGATCAAGGTGTCGCGCCGGTGACGATGGTGATCATGACGGTGCTTGGCGATGGAGATCACAAGCATAAGATGATGATGACCATATCATATCACTTATATTGATTGCATGTGATGTTTATCCTTTATGCATCTTATCTTGCTTTGATTGACGGTAGCATTATAAGATGATCTCTCACTAAAATTATCAAGAAGTGTTCTCCCGAGTATGCACCGTTATGAAAGTTCTTCGTGCTGAGACACCACGTGATGATCGGGTGTGATAGGCTCTACGCTCAAATATAACGGGTGCAAAACAGTTGCGCACGCGGAATACTCAGGTTAAACTTGACGAGCCTAGCATATAACAGATATGGCCTTGGAACACGGAGACCGAAAGGTCGAGCGTGAATCATATAGTAGATATGATCAACATAGTGATGTTCACCATTGAAACTACTCCATTTCACGTGATGATCGGACATGGTTTAGTTGATTTGGATCACGTAATCACTTAGAAGATTAGAGGGATGTCTATCTAAGTGGGAGTTCTAAAGTAATATGATTAAATTGAACTTTAATTTATCATGAACTTAGTCCTGGTAGTATTTTGCAAATTATGTTGTAGATCAATAGCTCGCGTTGTTGCTTCCCTATGCTTTTATATGTTTGTTTTGATATGTTCCTAGAGAAAAATTATGTTGAAAAATGTTAGTAGCAATGATGCGGATTGGATCCGTGATCTGAGGTTTATCCTCATTGCTGCACAGAAGAATTATGTCCTTAATGCATCGCTAGGTGACAGACCTATTGCAGGAGCAGATGCATACGTTATGAACGTTTGGCTAGCTCAATATGATGACTACTTGATAGTTTAGTGCACCATGCTTAACGGCTTAGAATCGGGACTTCAAAGACGTTTTGAACGTCATGGACCATATGAGATGTTCCAGGAATTGAAGTTAATATTTCAAGCAAATACCGAGTTGAGAGATATGAAGTCTCCAACAAGTTCTATGGCTAAAAGATGGAGGAGAATCGCTCAACTAGTGAGCATGTGCTCAGATTGTCCAGGTACTTCAATCGCTTGAATCAAGTGGGAGTTAATCTTCCAGATAAGATAGTGATTGACAGAATTCTCTAGTCACCATCACCAAGTTAGTAGAACTTCGTGATGAACTATAATATGCAAGGGATGACAAAAGTAATTCCCAAGCTCTTCGTGATGCTGAAATCGACGAAGGTAGAAATCAAGAAAAGAGCATCAAGTGTTGATGATTGACAAGACCACTAGTTTCAAGGAAAAGGGCAAAGGGAAGCAGGGGAACTTCAAGAAGAACGGCAAGCAAGTTGCTGTTCGAGTGAAGAAGCCCAAGTCTGGACCTAAGCCTGAGACTAAGTGCTTTTGCTGCAATGGAACTGGTCACTGGAAGCGGAACTACCCCAAGTATTTGGCGGATAAGAAGGATGGCAAATTGAACAAGAGTATATTTGATATACAGGTTATTGATGTGTGCATTACTAGTGTTTATAGTAGCCCCTGAGTATTTGATACTTGTTCGGTTGCTGAGATTAGTAACTCGAAACAGGAGTTACAGAATAAACAGAGACTAGTTGAAGGGGAAGTGACGATGAGTGTTGGAAGTAGTTCCAAGATTGATATGATCATCATCGCACACTCCCTATACTTTTGGGATTAGTGTTAAACCTAAATAAATGTTATTTGGTGTTTGCGTTGAAGCATGAATATGATTTGATCATGTTTATTGCAAAATGGTTATTCATTTAAAGTCAAAGAATAATTGTTGTTCTGTTTAAATGAATAAAACCTTCGATGGTCATACACCCAATGAAAATAGTTTTCAAAACGGTTATTCATTTAAAGTCAAAGAATAATTGTTGTTCTGTTTAAATGAATAAAACCTTCAATGGTCATACACCCAATAAAAATAGTTTGTTGGATCTCGATCGTAGTGATACACATATTCATAATATTGATGCCAAAAGATGCAAAGTTAATAATGATAGTGCAACTTATTTGTGGCACTGCCGTTTAGGTCATATCGGTGTAAAGCGCATGAAGAAACTCCATGCTGATGGGATTTTGGAATCACTTGATTATGAATCACTTGATGCTTGCGAACCATGCCTTATGGGCAAGATGACTAAAAACTCTGTTCTCCGGAACAATGGAGCGAGCAAATGACTTATTGGAAATAATACATACTGATGTATGCGGTCCGATGAGTGTTAAAGCTCATGGCAAGTATCATTATTTTCTGACCTTCACAGATGATTTGAGTAGATATGCGTATATCTTCTTGATGAAACATAAGTCTGAAATAGTTGAAAGGTTCAAAGAATTTCAGAGTGAAGTGGAAAAATCATCGTAACAAGAAAATAAAGTTTCTGAGATCTGATCGCGGAGACGAATGATTGAGTTACGAGTTTGGTCTTCAATTAAAATAATGTGGAATAGTTTCACAGCTCACGCCACCTGGAACACCACAATGTTATGGTATGTCCGAACGTCGTAACCGCACTTTATTGGATATGGTGCGATCTATGATGTATCTTACCGATTTACCACTATCGTTTTGGGGTTATGCATTAGAGACAGCTGCATTCACGTTTAATAGGGCACCATCTAAATCCGTTGAGATGACACCGTATGAACTATGGTTTAGCAGTAAACCTAAGCTGTCGTTTCTTAAAAGTTTGGAGTTGTGATGCTTATGTGAAAAAGTTTTCACCTGATAAGCTTGAACCCAAATCGGAGAAGTGCGTCTTCATAGAATACCCAAAGGTAACTATTGGGTACACCTTCTATCACAGATCCGAAGGCAAGTTTTTCGTTGCTAAGATAGATCCTTTCTAGAGAAGAAGTTTCTCTCGAAAGAAGTGAGTGGGAGGAAAGTAGAACTTGATGAGGTAATTGTACCTTCTCCTTATTGGAAAGTAGTTCATCACGAAATCAGTTCCATGATTCCTACACCAATTAGTGAGGAAGTTAATGATGATGATCATGAAACTTCAGATCAAGTTGCTACCAAACCTCGTAGGTCTTCCAGAGTAAGATCCGCACTGAGTGGTACGTAATCATGTTCGGAAGTCATGTTACTAGACCATGATGAACCTACGAACTATGAGGAAGCGATGATGAGCCCAGATTCATGAAATGGCTTGAGGCTATGAAATCTGAGATAGGATCCATGTATGAGAACAAAGTATGGACTTTGATTGACTTGCTCTATGATCAGCAAGCCATGTTAAATAAATGGATCTTCAAGAGGAAGATGGACACTGATAGTAGTGTTACTATCTACAAAGCTAGACTTGTCGAAAAAGGTTTTAGACAAAGTTCAAGATGTTGAATACAATGAGATTTTCTCACTTGTATCGATGCTTAAAAGTCTGTCCGAATCATGTTAGCAATTGCCGCATTTTATGAAATCTGGCAAATGGATGTCAAAACTGCATTCCTTAATGGTTTTCTTAAAGAAGAGTTGTATATGATGCAACCAGAAGATTTTGTCAATCCTAAAGGTGCTAACAAAATGTGCAAGCTCCAATGATCCATCAATGGACTGGTGCAAGCATCTCGGAGTTGGAATATACGCTTTGATGTGTTGATCAAAGCATATGATTTTATATGAGACTTTTGGAAAGGCCTGTATTTACAAGAAAGTGAGTGGGAGCACTACAGCCTTTCTCGATAAGTATATGTGAATGACATATTGTTGATCGGAAATAATGTAGAATTATTCGCAAAGCATAAAGGAGTGTTTGAAAGGAGTTTTTCAAAGAAAGACCTCGGTGAAGCTTACATATTGAGCATCAAGATCTATAGAGATAGATCAAGACGCTTGATATGTTTTTCAATGAATCCATACCTTGACAAGATTTTGAAGTAGTTCAAAATGGAACAGTCAAAGAAAGAGTTCTTGCCTGTGTTACAAGGTGTGAGATTGAGTAAGACTCAAAACCCGACCACGGCAGAAGATAGAAAGAGAATGAAAGTCATTCCCTATGCATCAGCCATAGGTTCTATAAAGTATGTCATGCTATGTACCAGATCTATTGCATACCCTACCACTAAGCTTGGCAAGGGAGTGCAATAGTGATCTAGGAGTAGATCAATGGACGGCGGTCAAAATTATCCTTAGTAGAATAAGGATATGTTTCTCGATTATGGAAGTGAAAAAGGGTTCGTCGTAAAGGGTTACGTCGATGCAAGTTTTAACACTAATCTAGATGACTCTGAGTCTCAATCTGGATACATATTGAAAGTGGGAGCAATTAGCTAGAGTAGCTCCGTGCGAGCATTGTAGACATAGAAATTTGCAAAATACTTACGGCTCTGAATGTGATGTAATCTGTTGACTAAAATTATCTCACAAGCAAAACATGATCACACCTTAGTACTCTTTGGGTGTTAATCACATAGCGATGTGAACTAGATTACTGACTCTAGTAAACCCTTTGGGTGTTGGTCACATGTCGATGTGAACTATGGGTGTTAACCACATATAGATGTGAACTATTGATGTTAAATCACATGGCGATGTGAACTAGATTATTGACTCTAGTGCAAGTGGGAGACTGAAGGAAATATGCCCTAGAGGCAATAATAAAGTTATTATTTATTTCCTTATATCATGATAAATGTTTATTATTCATGCTAGAATTGTATTAACCGGAAACATAATACATGTGTGAATACATAGACAAACAGATAGTCACTAGTATGCCTCTACTAGACTAGCTCATTAATCAAGATGGTTATGTTTCCTAACCATAGACATGTGTTGTCATTTGATTAATGGGATCACATCATTAGAAGAATGATGTGATTGACATGATCCATTCCGTTAGCTTAGCACTTGATCGCTTAGTATATTGCTATTGCTTTCTTCATGACCTATACATGTTCCTGTAACTATGAGATTATGCAACTCCGCCATCGGAGGAACACTTTGGTACTACCAAACGTCCACAACGTAATCGGGTGATTATAAAGGAGTACTACAGGTGTCTCCAAAGGTACTTGTTGGGTTGGCGATTTGAGATTAGGTTTTGTCACTCCGATTGTCGGAGAGGTATCTCTGGGCCTTCTCGGTGATACACATCACATAAGCCTTGCAAGCATTACAACTAATGAGTTAGTTGTAAGATGATGTATTACGGAACGAGTAAAGAGAGTTACCAGTAACGAGATTGAACTAGGTATTGGATACCGACGATCGAATCTCGGGTGAGTAACATACCGATGACAAAAGGAACAACGATATCGTTATGCGGTTTGACCGATAAAGATCTTCAGAGAACATGTAGGAACCAATATGGGCATCCAGGTTCCGCTATTGGTTATTGACCGAGAATGGTTCTAGGTCATGTCTACATAGTTGTCGAACCCGTAGGGTCCGCACGCTTAACGCTTCGATGACAGTTCATTATGAGTTTATAAGTTTTGATGTACCAAGGTTGTTCGAGTCCGGATGTGATCACGGACATGACGAGGAGTCTCGAAATGGTCGAGACATAAAGATTGATATATTGAAGCCTACATTTGGACATCGGAAATGTTCCGAGTGAAATCGAATTTACGTAGTACCGGAGGTTACCGGAACCCCGGGAACTATATGGGCCATAGTGGGCCTTGGTGGAAAGGAGAAAGGGCCATCCCTAGGTGGCGCGCGCCCCCCCTTCCCTAGTCCTACTAGGACTAGGAAAGGTGGGCCGCCCCTCTCTCTCTTTCCCCTCCGTGAATCCTATTCCAACTAGGATTGGAGGGAATCCTACTCCCGGAGGAGTAGGACTCCTGGCGCGCCTCCTCTTGGCCGGCCGCCCCTCCCCTTGGCTCCTTTATATACGGGCGGGGGCACCCATGACACACAAGTTGATCTACGGATCGTTCCTTAGCCGTGTCGGTGCCCCCTCCACCATATTCCACTTCGGTCATATCGTCGCGGAGCTTAGGCGAAGCCTCTGCGCCGGAGAAGTCATATCGTCGCGAGCTTAGGCGAAGCCCTGCGTCGGTGGAGCATCATCATCGTCCTGCCACGTCGTCTTGACGGAACTCATCCCGACACTTTGCTGGATCGGAGTCCGGGATCGCCATCGAGCTGAACGTGTGCAGAACTCGGAGGTGCCGACGTTCGGTGCTTGGATCGGTCGGATCGTGAAGACGTCGACTACATCAACCGCGTTGTTAAAACGCTTCGCTTCGGTTCACGAGGGTGCGTGGACGACACTCTCCCCTCTCGTTGCTATGCCATCACCATGGTCTTGCGTGTGCGTAGGAAATTTTTTGAAATTACTACGTTCCCCAACAAGAAGTACGTCGGTGGCCGCCCGAGGGGCCCACGAGATAGGGGCGCGCCTATAGGGGCGCCCTCCTATCTCGTGGAGGCCTCGGCTGCTTCTCGACTTGCACTACAAGTCCTCTGGATCACGTTTGTTCCAAAAATCACGCTCCTGAAGGTTTCATTCCGTTTGGACTCCGTTTGATATTCCTTTTCTTCGAAATACTGAAATAGGCAAAAAAAAAACAGCAATATGGGCTGGGCCTCCGGTTAGTAGGTTAGTCCCAAAAATGAGATAAATGTGTAAAATAAAGCCCATAAACATCCAAAAGGGGTAATATAATAGCATGGGACAATAAAAAATTATAGATACATTGGAGACGTATCAAGCATCCCCAAGCTTAATTCCTGCTCGTCCTCGAGTAGGTAAATGATAAAAAAGAATTTTTGATGTGGAATGCTACCTAGCATAATTCATAATGTAATTTTCTTTATTGTGGAATGAATGTTCAGATCCAAATGAATACAAAATAAAAGTTCATATTGATAAAAGAAATAGTAATACTTCAAGCATACTAATCAAAGTAATCATGTCTTCTCAAAATAGCATGGCAAAAGAAAGTTCATCCCTACAAAATCATATAGTTAGGCTATGCTTCATTTTCGTTACACAAAGATGTTCCTAACTTCTATACCCCCGATGAAAAGCCAAGCAATTGTTTCATACTTAAATAATCTCAAACTTTTTAAACCTTCACGCAATACATGAGCGTGAGCCATGGATATATCACTATGGGTGGAATAGAATATGATGATGGGGATTGTGTGGAGAAGACAAAAAAGGAGAAAGTCTCACATTGACGAGGATAATCAACGGGCTATGGAGATGCCCATCAATTGATGTCAACATGAGGAGTAGGGATTGCCATGCAGTGGATGCACTAGAGCTATAAATGAATGCTCAACAAAAGAAAACTAGTGGGTGTGCATCCAACTTGCTTGCTCCTGAAGACCTAGGGCATTTGAGGAAGCCCATCGTAGGAATATACAAGCCAAGTTCTATAATGAAAAATTCCCACTAGTATGAAAAAGACAACTTACGAGACTCGCTATATGAAAAACATGGTGCTACTTTGAAGCACAATATATGAGACTCACTACATGAAGAATAAGGTGCTACTTTGAAGCACACGTGTGGAAAAAGGATAGTAACATTGCCCTTCTTATTTATTTTCTATTTTTTTGGGCCTTTTTTTTATTTTTGGCCTTTCTCTTTTTTTTATTGGGCAATGCTCTAATAATGATGATCATCACACTTCTATTGATTACAACATAAGGATTACAACTCGAAACTAGAACAAGATATGACTCTATATGAATGCCTCCGTGATGTGCGGGATGGTGCAATGAATCAAGAGTGACATGTATGAAAAAATAATGCATGGTGGCTTTGCCACAAATACGATGTCAACTACATGATCATGCTATGGCAATATGACAAAAGTAAAGTATGTCATGATGATGATGAACGCAGCGGTGGAAAGTTGCATGGCAATATATCTCGGAATGGCTATGGAAATGCCATAATAGGTAGGTATGGTGGTTGTTTTGAGGAAGATATAGGGAGGTTTATGTGTGATAGAGCGTATCGTATCACGGGGTTTGGATGCACTGGCGAAGTTTGCACCAACTCTCAAGGTGAGAAAGGGCAATGCATGGTACCGAAGAGGCTAGCAAAGGCGGAAAGGTAAAAGTGCGTATAATCCATGGACTCAACATTAGTCAAAAGAACTCATATACTTATTGCAAAAATTTAGAAGTCATCAAAAATCAAGTACTACGCGCATGCTCCTAGGGGGATATATTGGTAGGAAAAGACCATCGCTCGTCCCCGACCGCCACTCATAAGGATGCACAAGCCAGGTACACTTTATGTTTCAAATTTGTTACACAACTTTAACCATATGTGCATGCTTTGGGACTTGCTAACTTCAACACAAGCATTCTTTAAATTCATAATCACCC